>SNQN01006397.1:0-27066 GCA_008642245.1 Bassia scoparia | reverse complement strand
TAGTGGGAGGTGAATATATTAAACTCCATTTAGATTCATCACTGAAAGAATCGAAGTTTTTTGGTAAGTTAGGGAGTCTTGTACATATTTTTGGGCCTTAGGGGAGGTGAACTTAACATTAGATACATTAGAAACGAGTTTTTGTAAGTCTGTCTCATACATATTTTAAAACTCGAACTATTGTTGTTTACTTCCGTATCTTTTTTGTTTAACTAATGAGGTACAATGGCTAACTATGCTAAGTATTGCTAGTTAATTTTACGAAGTTGTGTAAGTCTGTCTCATACTAATTTACAATTTTAGAGGATATTTGCCATGAAACCTTTAAAGAATTGTTGTTTATTACGTAGTTTTATATGTTTTTTTGATCGGGTACAATAGTTAAATTTTGTGCCAGTGGGTAATTTGTGTTGAAGAAATAAAAAAGATGAAATTGCTGGGTAGTTCGGTCGAAGAAATAAAAGATGAAATTGCTGGGTATATTCAAGGTTTTTTTGTTTGATGAGTGAATTTTATGGGGATGAACAATGATCTCTTATGCACGTGAACCTCCATCCTTGTCTCCACCTTCCGTGAGCCAAAAACAGTGAACACATTGTTCCACATAAAGGCAAATTGGACTTAGTAAATGTTCATCGGTTGAAAGAATATTAATTAATTCTTCTTGTTTTCCTATTAGGGTTTAATAGACAAAAGAAACAGTTAATGCTTGTGATTATTCTCAAGAAAATTCACTGTTAATCCCCAATACAACCTTGTTAAATTGGACGTTTCTTTAGTTTTTTAACCACAAAGAGGAGGATAATTAGTTGTGTTTAAATATTGAAGATTAGTTGTTTGAAACTCTTGAAAATTAGAAGAATATAGTGTTTTAATCAGAAAACTTGCAAGGAACAAACTACTCTTGTTTTTTACCTTTAAACTTCAAAATTGATGATCATTTTTTACCATAGAATGTAGGAATAACAAAGAAATGATCATTTTTCTCAACCATAATGTATATCTAAACAACAAAAAAGGTTTGATTAGAAAGTTTATCCACAATACAGTTGATTGGACAGAGTGAAATAATGGTAATATATTTGCCATATTGTGTAGGCCTAGGAGTGAGCATGAGTGACCAAGAAATGATTAAGTATTTTTCCCTCCATAATTATATGTTACCAACCAATTAAAAAGAGTAGAACTTTAGTGTTTAACCACATGAAAGTCCTTCAAACAAGCTGTAATTGCTGCATTTGGAAGTTTGATTTCATTATCATTGATCCTATCAATAATTTTTGAGGGAGGGAGACAGGAACAGGACAGGGTAGATTTGTAAGTTGTAACTGAGGAGAGAGAAAGTTAGAATCCTAAATAGGGCGCTTACCCAACATCGGCACTCTCGTGAGAGTGACAAAAGCCATTGCATTGCATTAACCCCCCCTCTTAAGTGTGGTCACTATCCCAGTCACAACTCATCATCTCAGACAGAAGGTAACTAAGGTTCCAAAATGTCTGTTAAAAAATAACGTTTATTTTCCTACGCACCGTCCCGTGTTATCTCTCACACAATACACCAACATAACACACCATCTCTTTGTTTCAGTGATAGTTCATCTTCCTTCTTCCCTATTTGTTATGGTCCCCCATTGAAACTTGCCCATCTTTCTTTATCTTCTCTCTTCCTGGCTATCCTACGGAGGTCTTTTTTGCCACTTAATTTGGGGGGTACCCTCTACTAATGAACGCTAATTGACAGGTTTCTTGAACATCTTTGATTTCTATGCCCTGTAATTTAAAGACCCTTAATGCTTTTGGTCTTCTGATTTCATTCATTTCACATGGCTCGATCTGTATGATTCCAGGCTCTTTATACTGGAAATGAGCACCCATTTGCTCTAATTATTGAAATCATCAAATTCATTTTCAGTCAGATCTGGGATGTGCTCAGAAAGATGTAACTCTTTTTTTTTTGGGTCTGAATTTCTTATTCAGTTTGCTCTTTTGTTGTTTATACTTATACTTATTCTTTACTTATTAGTTTTTTATGCTCTTTCTTTTTCTTTCTTTTACTATCTGTTTAGCATGCTTTTCTTATATATATTTTTAGTAATAATAGTTCTGAGTATTTCGAATTCATGGCAGATTTTGCCGCCTCTGGAAAAAAGGATCTTCATTTTGAGCATGTGTTTGGGGTCTTTTTCTCTGGCTAGAAGCGTGAATGTGGGATATATGTAAAGCCTGCCAATTATGGCATTGATGAAAAGTTCACCAATGTGTCTAATTTGGGTGGCTTGGATGGATGTATTTGAGGTCCCTGCAAAGTTTCATAAAGAATCAGCTGTGGATACCTATAAGAAGACCACTGGTTCCGGCAGAGAAGAGCAATGGATGTTCCCACCTCACGCCGGTCCCGGACCAGAGAGTTAGCTCAAGATACAAACTCACCTACATAGATGTGTAGATCACAGGGATGCAATGAGGTACCTAAGACTTTCACAAATGCAAAAATTAGTAATCAATGTGTATAAGATCGTAAAAAACAAGCAAAACAAACATAAACAAAGAGTGTAGCAGTGATTAAAAACAAATACAATAGTACTATTACTAGTAATCCAATGCTAATTTAGGTTCCCAAAAATTTATGATTCTGACAATGGTTTCAGGCYAAAAATAGAAATACTAATTAAACAATCATTTAAGTTTTGACCTTCTCAGACCTGTGATTTCCAGATTTTGGAGCGAAATTCAATGCATTCTATGCGGAAGATTTTGCGCCAAATAACAACAAATTAATTTTTTCAAAGAAAATTTAATCAATTTCTTTATTTTTCTGGCTTTTTATCCGTGAAATWATTCAATACTCATATTCAATACATTCATATAACATGGCATCTGTTTTTCGCAGATTCATGTCCCTTTTTTATAGGACACCGATATTTGCATACATTTTAGGTCAGAGAATTTGCAATAACGCCAAAAGAAATGATGAATTAATTAACATATAATCTCAATCGCATAACAACGTTATAATAATTAAAAAAAAAACCTAAAAAAAAAAGATTTAATGCAAACATCATAATTACGAACAATCGAAAATGCAGAAACTCACCTTCGAAATCAATCCAATCAGAAATTCAACGAAGTTAGTTTGATCTTCGACTACTCTCGTTTATCGTCGCCTTTTAATCTTCGATTGAAATCTTTCAGTGAATTGAAATAAGAAAGAATGCTGATGAAATTGAATGAAGTGAAATAGTGATGAATTTCGGCGAATCAAACGAAGAACTAGAGAGAGAAAGCAGTTAAGAAAGATGGAAAGTTTGAATTTATTAAAAAAAAACGGAAATTCAGGTTTTTAGAGAGAAAGTGGGCCGTTGAAATAGGAGTTGGTCGTTAATTTCGCGCCACCTTGGTGTTCTTTTTTTTGTTATACTGTGTTTTTTATAAAAGAAAAAATACAATAAAATTAAACTTCTTATATACTTAATTTATTTACACTTTTATTTTTAAGTTTGATCGTTCTTCAAATAGTAATGTACTAGTATTTGATGCACGCGATGCGTGCTTGAATATTTTTATGCGATAAATTTTTTCTTTTTGCTAAATTGCTAAAAGTAAAAAATTAAATAGTAAACATATTTAATTTCTAGTTATATTGTCCTTGCTTGTGTCTTGTGACTTAGGTCCTCCCACCCAAATTTTCTTTTCTTTAGTATTTAATTAATATGGATGAAATTATTTTTGAAGAAGTGAATTGCTATGATTTCAAGCCAATAATTGATATAAAAAATAATCGGTACCGTCATATTGTTTGAATTTTTATGTAGAATAATAGTATAGTTTCATTAATGTATACTTTGGTTTGTTCATAATATGTTTAAGCAACTATTTGTCTTTTGAATAGATTGAACTTGATATTATTTGGTTTATATGTAAGAAAGAGTATTAATCGTGTATTAATTGATAAAATAATTAATGGTATAATTATTCATATTATATTTTGTTAGAATAAATGCATTAAACTTGTTGAGCAATTATTTTTCATTTTTAGTGTTAAGTTTTATAGCTAATATTGTGAATTTTAATATATATTTTAAAATAGTCAAATCATTAAGGGTACCTTAGGTAATTTCATTGGGGAACCATTGCTCCCCCTTGGTTTATATAATAGAGATAAGAGTTTTTTCGGTCAGTAGTGTAACATATAAAAAAACAATGATGTTATTATATAATAAAATCTCTAATTATATAAGGGAAGGGGGGAGGAAGATGGTGTTCCCTCTTAAATGACCTTTATACTTAATGAATTTTAAATTTTTTTGATTGAAGTACCTAAACTACCCTTTTACTTATTATGAGATTTAAAATCGAAATTTTCATTTATTATGTGACTTATTAGTACAAAAGCTAAATCAATGAACATTAGTCCAGATTGAATTGAAAAACATATGGTATAATATTGAATTTCATGTTACATTTATTTACAAACTAATTACAAATTACAATTTAGATAATTGTATTGCTAATTAAGTTATAAACATTTTAATTTAATACATTCTATATAATCATTTTTAATGAAATATTACAATTTTTTATACGTCTAAGCACGCATCGCGTGCACATAAAACTAGTAATTTTTATTTCTTTCGGTCAGAAAATTAGAAATGATATTCATTAGTATTATTAAATTTTCGAATGTAAGAAAACTATATTTGGGTTGCTTTCTTCTCCGTCAAAGGGAATAACATTGGGTTGCTTTCGATATTCTACTAAATTGGCATATTTTTGGGTGTACCCATTCTATGTGACTAGTTAGATAATTAATGATGTGATTATAAATTTCTGATCGAGTGTATATTCTATCCTAAGAAGAAATAGAGACGTATAGGTCGTTTTTGAACGAGCATTATGGTTAATGGTTAGTCCTATAAGAAAGCTTACATACAACTTGAAAAGTTTGACCATATATAAGGTTATAGTTGATTTGTTGTTACAAAAATAATTGGATATGAGTTAGAATAGGCTAACAGACATTCTTTAGTTAATCATTTTAATTCAACATTAGACAATTTTCACATGTGATGAATTGTGAATTATTGAGGAAAAATGGAGATTCTAATTATTTTAAAATAGATATCTATATTATTTTAGTGGATAGTAGATTATTAGTTTAATAGACTTTATTTGCATATAGTTTTAAAATTCCATCACCAAGTATAAAATTCTAGAATGTGCTATTGAGAACATGCTATTTGTTTGTTCGAGTAAATAGTTGCAAACGGGACATAGGGCTTGGCGTGTCAAATCAAATCAAATCAGATCAGAGAATATACATACAAGTATATTTTACTATCAGTTGTACAATACAACCTCTTTCATCTTCTATATTTTGTCTCCATGCTTGACGGATCATTGTACAATACAACCTCGCACTAATTTATATCCTCGATTTTATTTTGAGAAGATCGTATATATCCTATGTCGAATTATTCGTGTAGGAAGTGTAATTAAATGAAAGTATGTAATTTTATTTTTCTCTCAAAATACGTCACGTTTAAAATTAACAAATAATAAATTGAAGCATGGTTGATCTTAGAATGTTCAATTGCCAAGCAAAGCAATTGAAACTCTTTGAAGAATATGTTAAGTATCCTGCAAATTTGCAATGACACTTCCTGATGTTTTTCCTTATTACATGCGGTCGCAATTGTATATGAAGAAATTGTAATAAAGAAACCCTTTTTGATTGATTCAATTTGTTGTGGCAGTTATACTTTGTTGTTTTGGTAGACCTAAAATCTAATATCTTATCTAACTCAAACATACACGAGTTCCTTAATTAATTTTATAAAGCTCACTTATGATGTCTTTTAAAAAACGACATTGCTAACGGACGCATCGGAGCGTTAGATAAGCTATAAATATTTTCTAAAATGACATTAAACTTGGAATGCATGCCAAATTCACACGGAAATCGGTGTAATTAATATTTATATTCATTTAATATTTCCATATTTGGTTATCTTATCTAACGTCCTATGAGCGCTTGTTAGCTTTTGCCTTTAAAAAAATGCAAATTTAGAAAGAAATAAAAATATATCATTTTCACTCGACAAGAAGCTAGAGGTGAGTAAAATAAGTCCCACTCAACTTGGAAAAGGTGTTTTGTTTTGACTGGAACTAACAAGTATCCTGATGCGTATGCAAGATAAGTTAATCAAAAAATGAAATGTTAAAATGAAATAAACATCCATTAAACATATAACCGTGTGATTTTGACACGCTTTATGAGGTTTGAACTCTTTTTTGTCAGCAAGTATGAAGATGCTTCGGAGATTTTTTTTTTTTAAAGTAAATAAGTAAATGATGATTTCACTATTTAATTTATTGAATTGAACCTAGTCAAATTAAAACTTGTTATTACCATATGAGAAATACTTTATAATGATGTGCCATTGTTGTGTATAGTGGTCTATCTACATTTTTTCATTGAACTTTAATTATTATGTCAACCCCCTTTTTTTATCATCAAACGGCTACTAAAGAAAGGCTATTGTCTAACACAATATATATATATTATCATAAAACTATAGTAATGATGACAATTCAATGATATATTATATAAGAATAATATTAATTATTAAGTTAGCTTAGCTATTTAATTAATATGATTAGTATAATTATGAGAAGATTGGTAGAGTAATTGAGTATGTATAAACAACAACATCAATTTTTAAGGTTTCTTCAAGCTAAGGCAAATTGAATGAATGGTGAAACTTTTGATTGCCTTATAAAATTGTTGATGCTAAACCCTAAAGTATGCAATGCTTAATTTGATGTCAAAAACCAAGTAATTAATTGTATGAGTTAAGAATTGACAAGAAACAGTAGTTGTAGGCATCCGTATCCATACCAACAATTATTCATTTATTTCATGTTAAAAAGCGAGGAGCGAGTGAGTCTAACTTAGTTTAAATATTGACTGAGTTAATTACTTCATTTACATAAATAAAACTTGGTCGACTTTATAAGGAAAAAGTTAGCATATTCGTAGTACGTAGCCAAGTAGTTTCGTTTTAGATTGATAGATTAAAGAAACTTCTCACAATTTACGAAAATTAAAAAATATAATAAATGTTGGACATTATAACTACATCTATCTAATGGAGTTTCTATTATCGTTACTCGATAGAGATCATTATACTATATTACATACCAATATGCTTACTCAAAAAAAAAAATTATATTACCAATTGATGGGTAACCTGTCTAGTGAGTGACTAAGTTTTTTCTGTGACAAAGTTGTAATTCTATCCTTCATTTTATTTTTTTTTTTTTGGTGCAAAAGAGTCATAGGAGCAGGTTAACATTTAAAATGGGGATGGAAATATGAGGATTCGAACCTCTGACCGGAAGGATCAAAAATGGAGTTGAATGAAGCCATGCTCCAAACCCCTTCCGCAATCCTATCCTTCTATTTCACCTCTCATGATCAGAAGATTACAAAATGATGATTTGAAATATAAGAAAAAAGAATAAATTAAGAATGATATAAGATTGGAATTAAGAAGCAAGCAAGAATAATATTTGTAATTGGAGTCATTGTCAATCTTGTTTTGACCTTATTAGTGAGAATTTCTTTCTTCCAATTTATGTTTATTTTTGTAGCAAGGTTTGTGCTTAGTTGACTGACCCACACGATTGCAAGAAAGTAGGCTATCCAAAAATATTATCATCTTCCAATTCTAAAGTTTCTTATGTGAATTAAAACTAAGGCATTGACTTATGCATTTATTTGTAATTTTTTTTTTAATTTAAGAGTTGGTGGCTTTATTTATCTATTTCTATTAATGGGTCCTTCTTAACAATTATATATATAATGCATGTGATTATCAATTATTCCATTTTTATTAATTATAATTTATATATTTTACATGTGTTAATTGAAGATAGAGTAACATACATGAAATTAGGGTTGAGGGTTACATGAAGAAGAAAGGGAAAGAGTAGAGTGTAATGATTTGATACAAGAATTATAATTGTCTTTTCTCAAAATAAAATCACTAGGATATAATAAGCAATGAGGTGGTATCCATGATGACTTGAAAATTTATGAAATTATGAAAGTTGAATTAACTTCATTTCATCATTCGACACTCGAACCTTACTTATTCTTGCCTCCATTTGTAATTTGGGTTAAATATGGCATATTATTGCTATTAATCCTCTCAGAAGCATCAAATATCTCGCTTAATGTGTTCTATCTACAGATGTATCTTCATATGTTGCATATATAGTTAAAGCCTTGATAGCCTTGACTAACTAATAACTCCTTCAACTTGAAATAGTTAATCTAGTAATACCACCAGATCCGAACCCACATAATTTAAAGTAAATACTTCGCCGGGTAGTAAAAACATAAAAAACCTAGTAATAAACATATAGTATTAGTATGTATGTTGTATGTATAGTATGTATGTAGTATGTATGTATGTATGTTATGTATGTATGTATGTATGTATGTATGTGTGTATTGTATGTATGTATGTATGTATGTGTATGTATTGTATGTAGTATGTATGTTATGTATGTATGTATGTATTATGTATGTATGTATGTATGTATGTTTGTAATGTTGTATTATGTTGTATGTAGTATCATGTCATGCATGCATGCATGCATGTATTAGGTATGTTGTGCATCAACCATATATGAGTGAGACTTGAACCGATCAGCAATCACACATGCATCATGCATTCTAGCATTTGACAATAATGGGTGGCAATCATCATTGTAGGATAATATAGATATCTCAAGGAGTAATTTGGAGGAAACTAATATCACTTTTAATGAGACAGAAAAGCAAATTTATGAAGCGGTAATTATTTGTTGTATTATTATACAATTAGATCATTAGGAACAAGACATACTTAGCCCCCCCCCCTTTTGATTAATATATGATAGATCATGTTGGCATAATTATATTAGTGCTCCTTGATATGATATGAATGTTGCAATTTAAGCTTTTGTTGTCATTGATGTATCTAACCTCTTACAACATAAGCTAGTACAATATATACTGATATTATAATATATAATATTATTATTATATATATTATATATATATATATAGTATATATATATATATATATATATTAGTATATATATATATAGTATATGCAAGCATTGGATGCTTTAGCTAGGATAGATAGATTATAGCTAGCTCACAATGCACCCACATTTTTAAGTCTTAGCAAAATGATGATCTTACCAGAACTAACCAATTAGCATGTATAGTTCTCTCCTTGTTCATTAATTTTTATGTTTTAATAAGAAATCTAATGGGGGTACTTTAATTTGGATTGTAATTGTTTTTAAAAACTGTTTTTATCTTTAGTTAATTTGGCGCGAAGCTCTTAAAAAAAATCTATTGTGTAGCATTTGTGTACGGAATCTGAGATTTATGGCACATGTGAGTCACCTAGCTTGTTTTGGAACCGGTGATGAAATTCTTTGATTAAAGCGGTTTTTTTTATGTAACGGTTTACAAGTTTCAAATTATGTAATTTAGGTCTCTCCCCCTCCATTTAGCATGTTGATTCTTTAATTTATTCATTCAAGTAATGAACGAACTTATTTTATTCTTCCTCTTAATTATTATTAATACTCACATTATTATTATAATTATTTTATTATTATTATTATTATTATTATTATTAATTATGATTATTATTATTAATATTATATTATATTAATTAGTTTTTTTCTAACGTGTGCCAAAGGCACAATTAGCCAATAATTTCTCATTAAATTTGATTGTGATGAATATTGAAAAGCTTTAAAATGTTAAGCAATATTATTATTTAATTTCAATTAAAGAAATTTTTTCTAAATATTTTTATAGTTATTAGTTACAATTTGAGCACTCATAATTTGTTACAAATAGAATAATAAGTGATATTGTTATATTCTTGCAAAAAAAAAGATATTGGTTAATATATTAAAAAATGTAATGCATTATATCACCTTTAATATTCATCATACAAATTTTTTGAAAGTCATTGTGCACACATCAGAAAACCCTATTATAATTTGACTTCCGAACTTATCTTGTACTCGTATAAACGTTATGATACCTTGAATTGAAGGAGAAATTTTAGTCCAAAGATTACTTCTTCTTCATTCTGGTAATATTAATGTAATGGAGTATAAATGATAGTAATATATTATAATATATATAATAATAATAGATTATTATATATATATATATATATTATAATTATATATATTATGATATATATATATATATACAGGGTATAAAAAGGTACACTTGTTTACAGCTTTACACATGTACTAATAATGTAGTTAGCAAAGCACTTGCAGTGGTAGTGAGCTGGTATTCAATTAGTTGTGGTGGACTGAAATGAAGTTGAAGGGAAAATTCCAAAAAAAAAAAAAGGTACGAGTTGAGGTGAGTTGTTAATGTGGAGACATCCGTCGGTATAATAAATGGGTAGTTGTTTGGACTTGTTGGTGTTTATTGAACTTTATAATTATATTTAACGAACTATTTGTACTGATCGATGGATTGTTTCAGACACTTCGATCTCAAAGAGTCCTGGGCGCTAAGAGAAATTAATGATTAAAAGGAATGCCAAATTCTATATTACTGTGTTCCTTCCATGTGAGACTGAATTAGATTGATAACTCAACACGTAATCGATCTTGCTTCCTCACAGTATTTTAATATCATTAATGTAGATGATATAAAACATACAATGCGCGTATAATAACATGTGAAATTAAGGAAGTAATATGACTAGAGAGTCGCAAAGAGACGGCAACTAGTAAACAGTCAATTTTCGATCTCAAGCTCTGAATATCACCTTCGGAGTGTCTTAAAAAGTTAAAACCCATTATGGATATTTGCATTGGAATAATATTTGATGAATATATACATATTACTGTAGTTTGATAGGTATGGTCAAATGAGATACAAACATATATAGTTGAATACTTGAATACCACATGCCACTATTACCAACAGAAGGGGATGCACCAAAACTCTTCCATAACATAACATGTCAATTATTGTCTTTTTGCCCACATATGTTTAGTTGTTTACAAAAGAGCTAAATATCCAGTCCTACATGTTATTACTACAATACGTGCAGTATATGATGCGAAGGCGCGTTAATAACTAATTCAGATTAGCCGATTATTATAATAATACAACAATTAAATATTTATACAATCGATCACTGTACATTAATATAAATTTAAAAACACTAATTTGTTACATTATTAATTACGGATGAAATTTATAGTGTTTATATTACCCATAGAATTACAATTTAAAGACACAAAAATATTAGTACATAAAAAAAGTTATTTGTTTGTATTGTGAATCACTTTGAAGACCTTAACAACAAACAAGATTTTTAATAAACAGAGTATTCCATAAATTCATGCAAGTGATGTTTGTCTTGTGTTATATGATTAGTTAATTAATTAGGTTTCTAACTTTATCTGCTTTGTCTACAATTGGTTAAGAGTTGATAGTTCAATTGTGAGAGTAGTTAATATATAATAAGATTATTTAATTTATAAAATTTGGTTGAAAAACATTGAAAATTTTATTTATTTTTTTATTCCAACACTTTGAGCAAATTCCGGGAAAAAGAATCACATGACACTAATAAGTAATGATAATGTTAATATGTTATAAAGTGAAACCAACTATGATGGTGTGTTTTGGTTGTCTGTTGTTGTTTGATTTCTTAAAAACTAAAAATTTATGTGTGTTGAGATTTCTAAATATACCCGTACAACTTTTTTTACTTAGAGTTCGAACCTTGAGAATGAAAAAAAAAACTAACTGAAAAGGAGTTGCTATTGAGGTATCATCAAATATTACGGGACATTAGTCCACTCGCTAAATGTCGTGAAACTCCGATCCATCCTCATAGTATATAGTAAGCACCTTAAAAAATGGATGATGTTGATATGACGATTAAGCATATTGTTCTACGTATATACTTATAATAGTGTGAAGAGTACTCAACCCAATTATGCTACTCTTTTTACATAAACCCTAATTGCTAGGGCAGTTGCTACATGCATCATGCATGTGCTAAAAGCCTCAAAGAATACACCAAAGATAGATAAAAGTAGTGTTCAGATAAAAAAAAAAAAAAAAAAAAAAAAAACTGCTGACTTGAACTCTAATTAATACTACAATAAGTAGCAACTTAGCTGTTCAGATAAAAAAGCAGCAGAAAAAGAATGGTATAAGATTATATCCATAAACAAAAATAATGCAATAATTATTCTCACGTATTTGAGGAAAGATTTGTAACACAGTAACGAGCAAATTAATACAAATAAATTTCAAGTTGTTCAACAACATAAACTTATCACACATATTCTTTCATTGTGTTTAAAATTATTTTAATTAATTTGCTTGTTTACAATGTGTATTCTTTCTCCATATGCGTGAAGAAAGCTCGTGATATACACCAATAAGCACATTACAATGAAGCCAAGATCGAGTTAGTGAATCGAGCTGTTGTTAATGGGCTCGGATAAATAGGAAGACTCGCCTCCATCCCGCCGCCTACCTAGCTAGTTGGTGCATGGTAAATATATATATGCATAGGATGTCTTTCCATACCAATATTGGCGCGCTAACTTTACCCGCACCGCCAGATTAGTAGGCGTTGTACTTATAGCATTTAAAAGCTATGTACTCTAATAGTAATAGGACTAAGTAATAAAGATGAACCCAATATTTTATTTTATTACCCAAAAATATGATCAATAATATAATAATAATATGTTCATACAAATTAAAGAAAATAGGTGTTTTGTATCAATTATAATCAATTGACTTGTTGGTCAGTGGTGATTGAGGCTGTACTTGGTAGAAGAACTTGTGTTCGATCCCTCGAAATAAAAATTGAGAGGCCGGGACTGAACTGAACCACCTAGAACGATCCCTGAATCCGGATTAGCCCTAAAGTGAACGAATGGTACACCAAAAGGGGAAAAAAACTGTATCAATTTAATGTGGAAAAAAGTAGGGCATAAGCTCAATAGTGGTCCTTTTATACCCCTAATTGTTTGTTTCAATATAAGTGATTGTATATTGCGTCCTGTGAGAACAAAATGTGTGTGATTATTATTTGAAACTACTTCCCTTAATTTGGGATCATGGTGTTGGTAGTTATGGTTAAGAGGTTGTTAGTCGTGTCGAATTCGCTTAATTAAACGGGCGGACAACGATTAGGTTTGTAAACGAATGAGGTCTAACTGAATACCGGATTATCTAAATCGTCGAATACACGTCAAATCAATATAGTGTTCTTCTTAATGGGAGACGAACCAGAACAAAAACCTTCATTTCGTTCGGCCTCAGTTTCGGATAATGCATTGGATCAATCACTATGTGAGTTTTGGACATTCATAGGAAATGAGAGCTTCCCAAGAAATTGAAAGCAATTGTAACTGTAAAGGCCATGCAAAGTATTCACTTCACTTTTTTAAAAACACCCTTCACTTTACAAACTAAGGTACTGTACTTTAATCCCTGTGATAACTTCTTGTTGTAAAAGCTGGAAAAATAAAAGTGTGCACAAAAAATATCTGGATCCTATCTGTTTGGAGATTATACTCCTGAGCAAGCAATCATGTATTCAGTATACACACAGGGAGAAAAACTCCCTTGTAAATTCTAGTGATTGGTCGAAAACTCGAAAATATTAAYCATTATATTATATGATTGATTTTCTTAAGATAAAATGTGTAACTACAAGGCCTTTTCGTCTGCTCTTCAGTGTTCAGATCTCTATCAATTTCTAAAATGCATTACAATCTAAATTACAAGAATTTGTTTCTGTATCGAGAATACATTGTCGGGGCGTTTTGGTTGTAACTTACTAGTATCTAGTTATCTTCTACCCTATCTTGCTCGCTACACCAGAATTACACYACCTTGCGTATTTGCAGGGGTACAAAAATTMARGAGAACAAATTCAGAACTTAGTCTGAATGCCCATTAGTATCGATCGTTCAAGTTTCCTGATCTTCAAAATTTTAGTTATCCAAGCTAATTTTTCTGATAGCTTTAGGAAAGAATCAGTTGCATCTCTTAAGTAGAAGGCTGTTAATACTTGGCAAACCCAGAACTTTGCGCCTTGCCAAGAAGAGATTCAATGTCAGCAGTTATCAACCCCAGATTTTTGGCAACAGCAAAACCAGCATACAAGCCATCAACTGCTGCACTAACTATTCCTCCTGCAAAYCCTGCTCCTTCTCCCACTGGATAGAGTCCCTTRAAGGTCGTGCTCTCGAAAGTGGTGTTGTTTCGTGGAATTTGAACAGGAGAGCTCGTTCTAGTCTATAAATTGTTGATAGACATGAACGCATTAGCAACAAATGTGTCAACAAAAACAAAGATCATTGTTTGACTGGAATAAATTTCCACATACCTCTACTCCATGTAAAAGGGCCTCTTTTGAGATATATCCTGGAAGCTGAAATAGACAATTTAGTGATGTAAAAGAAAAAAAACAACAAAAACTGAAAAGGAATAACATAATCATCATAATCTCTTCGACAATCAGAAATCTCATGAACCACAAACAAACCTCTTTCTCGAACATCAAGATGGATCCTGTAGACTTTTGTAATGTGAGCAGGAATAGCTCATGGAGATTTGCAGCCTGACTCCTAATCGATAGCTTGATGATGCAAACAAGCAGCTGTGGATATAGTAAAATCTAATGATAAGTGGAGAGAAAAGGTAATACACTAACCCCTAAAAAAAATTGCAAAAGATAATCTTCTACCTGATGTTCGTGTTCTAGAAAGTCTGTGACTGTCTGCACAGAACCACAAAATTACCACCTCCCATCACAGCTGCTCTTTTCTCAAGTTCCCTCTGAAGTATCAAACATCGACCAATTAAAAGTATGCAAAAAAGAGCATAAAATCTCATCTGACATGGCTCCACCAAAACGCACTATTATACACAATAACAACAAAACACACCCCTACTGCTCATATACTCATATACACAGATATAAGATGTCAATTGATGTTGGCAAACTCCAAAAGAGAGAGCATGAAACGTATAAACTTCAAACTCGTAGAAGTTAATAAAATTCCGACAATTTAGTGAAAAGCAGTGTCATACCTGAAAGGCAACACCAGCAAGGCTCCATCAAAGTTTAAGCTTTCAAAATCCTTTGATGAGACAGTTACAACTAGTGCAGCATTGGCCATTTTGATGAACGACGAGAAAAGGACATTCCATTGATACAGAGCTCTGATGGATTTGTACTAGTGAGAACAACCTGAAATGGATTGCATGAAACATCAACAAGGAAATATGTTGGACTGAAATCTCATAGCTGAACGGCTAACCTCAGCAACCTGATCTAACATCATTTTCAATTTTGTCATACTAATCTTTTCTTTTCAAAGACATCACTTCAGGCTTTCACACACTAGTACCTAAATCAGGCTAAGATAACAATCTTGCAAATAATCAGAATATTTTTAAGTATATGAACCTTAGTGTTGAAAAACTCTATTTTTTATGTGGTGTTGAACGAATCATTTGACTAAGCTACTTAGAATCCTGCAAATAAGATAATGTACCTGTCCTCCAGACACATGCAAAAAGAGTAGCAGCCACGGCTTGCAGATGCATAAGAAGATCTGCACCCTCTCCACTGAGATAATTTGCAATCTATAATCTGCAACTGTACCTTGCCACGTCCACCTTGAACTTCAGTTTCCAATCCAGCATACTGTCATCCATTAAAGAGAAAATTAAGTAAATAACTTTTAGCATATTTCTAAACTGATGAATTTGGCTCTGACTTCTACACAATACACAACACCATCGATAGCTATTGTCTTACATTCGCAATACTATAATGATCTTAAAGATAGAAGTAGCCTGTATCTGCTACTTTTTAGACAATCATTGTCTCTAACTACTCAAGTATGTCAATGCACATAACAGACTAGCAACAACAATGTAATGCCCTCCTACTTGTTAAGCTATGACTCCTATGAGTGTCTGAAAATATTCTCCGTTACTAAGGGCCTACAAACTTCAATTCATACCACTTACCTGAACCTTAAGATTCACTTAGATCATCCATAAGTAACTTAGATTGGAGAGGACCAAAAGAATTTCTGAGAAATTAAGGTTCCACACAATCTTTGAAAAATAAAATTCGCATCCTCAGGTTAGGTAGAAATTACACCGGCAGTTTAAAAATAGAACTGAAAATGCAATACTTTATAACATTACCTTCTTTGAGTTAATGAGCTATTATTATAGCAAGCAGACAAAAAATTACCAAATTTCTAGCCAACATTTAGTAATTACAATAAATTATAGTATTCAAATATATACTTGCCAAAAAAGGGTGATAAAAAGCAGAAAAGGGCATAGAAATATACCTGTATGCGTTTTATGATGCGGGGATGCTCAATACGTAGGCCAATCTACAAAAATACCATTAAATTAGTCCAAGATAAACTGATAATCTCATGAATGAACGCAACTGAACGCTGAAAACATAATGTATACAAAAGTCAAGCTAAGCATGAAGAACATGTATATGATAATTCCCATACAAATAACAATCTCTGTTATAAATACACCTCAGGAAACACAAACCTGACCACATGCACTAACCAAAAAAAACCCAACAACACACACCAACAAACAAAAAGGCATGCGGATGCAATAGAATCTCATCCTAATGTCATGAGAAGGGATAGAAATAAGAATAGTATTTTGGACTGCTGACACTTGCAGAAAACTTACAGCAAAGTCCTTCGGGGCCAAGTCCACATTGTGTGATAAAAGCATCTGGTATACATCTCTTGCAGAATGCCCAACAGCCAGTACAACAGCATCATACCTCCAATCATGGCTARGAATTGGTGAATTTTTAGTTACATCTGAAACCTTGACTCCTTTGATTGTTAAACCCTCCACAAGCAGATCATCAACTCTAGTTCCAAATTTTATGGAGACCTAATGATATCAAAAGACAAGAAGAGAACTGCAAATTGTCAGCAACACAGAGGGAAGGAGGAGGTAGGAGATAACTAAATTGAGTAACATTTTTTATTTTAACCAAAAAAATAAATAAATAAATAAATAAAAAATGTCATTTATGTGACTTACACCAAGGGCCTGCAAATGTTGCCTAAAATTGCGAAGCAGTGGAACCAACCTATCCGTCCCCAGGTGAGGCTTCCCATCAACCAGAATACTGCTTGGAGCTCCAAAGTGAACTAGTGTCCTCAAGACCTGACACATAATAGCACAACTTGCTCAAGTATTATTATCAGACAGAAAATATACATATTTCCTCCTTTTTTTAAGTAGCACAATTGAATGAGGGATCAAGTTCTTGGGAGAAGAGAGAGATCGGAAGAATAAAAATATGAAATAAAATWAAAAGGTGGACCCATGTGATAGGAGAGACCGAGAGAGATAAAAGAGCATTGCCCAAAAAGGAAATGATACAAGTAATTTGTAACTTTTAKAGATGYGAAATGGTACAACTGTACAAGTATGAAAAAAATGGTGCAAGTCTATTATTAAGCAGAGTGTTTTCTATCAAGACCATCCATGGCATGAACATGAAAGTAATGCAGATCTTTATCTTCACTATGTTTACATTACACAAAAAATTAAATCCATGGGTATACTGACAATCCTCTTAGCGCTACTGCACTGTTCAGTAGATAATGTGTTGTAGAAAGTAATCCTGACATGATGTCGTGATGGCTGAAAATTTCATTGAGATGTATCGAACTTTCTAATATGGTAATTAGTAGGTTTTTGTATAGAATACAGTAACCAACAAAAAAATGTAAAATTTTCATTTCAATAAACCTATCACAGTTGACAAACCACGAAAGATTAAGAAGAGTCAATGGCCAATAGTAGTAGTCATCTTAGAAGTACACAATAAGGAAGAGGGACTATGAATAATTATGACATCAATTTGAAATTGAGTAGTTTTTTTTTTTAAAGAAAAAAAAGTATCTTGTAGGAGAGTCAAGTTCAACCAATATGTGAAAGATATACATGGAAAACATTTACAGATGAAGTAAAAATGAATCGGAAAGCTTTACTCACCGCCTGGACACTATCACTGTTCTTCCCAATTCTAGTTACAAGCTTGCCGTCACTCCACGTACCTGCACCACCCTGCCACATATAAGTACCTCAAATGGCTCAAAATTAACAAACAATATCACAAAATKATTAAATAAAAAGAAACAGATAGCTATGAGTAGAACAATTTGTAAACTGAAAATAATAAGTTTKTGGTCCAAGAGTGTTTAAACAATACGCAAACTAAGCAAGTTATAAATTCATACAAGCTGTCGTTCAGCTAGCTAARATGTCATTGCAATCTTATAGTTGTATAGTCTCAACATTCAAAGAATTAATAGGACCAGTGCACAATAGATATCTATCAAACAACCTGATTACCTCAAACAWACAACTAGCCTATCCAACAGAAAAGCCATTAAGCATTCAAGAGAAAAAGGAACACAGAGATGTATAGGAAGTAACAATCACCACAGTACGCAAAAAAGGGTTATAAATTTCACCTCCCCAAAGCAAAAGTTGCTTTCTGATTGTATTATTCGACGAACTACAAGTGCTCCTATGTCACGCCCCCTTTGTTCCACTGGTTGACCTCGTTCAATCAAGGTAACATCAGCCCCAAGCTCTCCAAGCACAAGAGCAGCAAACAAACCCGCAGGACCACTGCCAACAACAGCAACTTTTGGTTTGTCAGATGGAATATTGAAGTAACTATCGGCTACCCCAGCTACRGCACCTTCCACATCCTTCTTACAGTCATGTACTAAAGTAAATAAATCACCAATGACTTTCTCTTCYGGCATATGCTCTACAAGCCCGACCTTGGGCTCTAACTCAGCAATGAAGTCCCATAAACGAGGTTCGGAATTCAAAAGCTTCTCAACATCCATGTCAACTGTGTAAACAAACTTAGGCGTCTTCAAGAACTGAAAGAATCATGTAATCACATGATAAAAGCCAAGAATAAAATCACAACATTCAAATTCTCTTCACATGATCTTGTATTTCAAAAATCTTCTAGCAAAGACGGTGCTCACAGAGCAAAGCATGTGTTCATATAAAGCACTAGATATGTAATGTTATTAAGCTACTGCATTATTATCACTTTATTATAAAAAGATAAGTCGAAAAATGCAGTTCAAACATGATTCATCTCAAATGTATGAAGATGTAACGAAGATTAAACTCCAAGGGAAGAAAGTCTCAACCAACAATAGAAATGCATTTTCTTGATGGCACCTTTAAGTCAATGGGTTTATGGTGCAATGAGAGGTAATGGATTACTAACCTTAACACCATGATTTTTATCAACAACAAAAACATTTTTTCCGCTTGCAGTGGGCAACAGCAAATGATTTTAATCACATATTACAACTACCTTGAATATCAATAGAGAAAGGATACCAAAAGTGAGAAGTAAAACTCAAGTAAAGACACATTGATTTTGCAGAATGCCTTTAAAATCCTGTATGAGCTTCATGGTCCAGCATGCCTTTACCGTTATACGGAGGAATATTCAGATATGAAGTAACTTGTGCACGTTCTCCTGTTTGCTTGGTCATTCATAAGCCAATTACTACACACTTTGATTCTAAAGTGCTTCCTAGTTCTACCCTACTTTCATCATGTACATCTCACAGTTTCCTACTTTGTAAATTCAAAGGATCTTAAAACCCTTAAACAAATACAAATTAACATGATTGCAAAGTTTTAACCTTTTCAGGAAGTTTGTATCCGCTAAACGGTGCTACCATCCTCCCCAAATCTTGACCTTCTCATCTTGACATCTATGTAGCATCAGGTCTTCAGGAGTATGTATGACAGTATGAGAGTAGAAATCTAGTGCAATGGTCTATCATTTTCCCATAATGTTTACTCATAAGACAGTAAGACACCTTTATTGCAGAATGCCAGAACCTGTCACAGACATGCAAATTGGAATTTTCACAGAGTTTTTACAAATGAATGCCAGAACTTTTGTGTCCAGTAGACGGTATCAAGACATGAACACTGACATTGTATAATGTGCATGAGTGCTAAAGAAAAACTGAAACAAGCTGTGGAACAAAATGTAAAGGTGATATGGTGCAACACAAGAACTACATCCAGGTCCAAAGATGCAACTAGCATAATGCGAAGTAGAAAGTAATCAATTATACAAAACTATAAAATTAAGCTAAATTATGAGTATCATTCTTCAATGTTCAGCCACAATACTGAGAATCAGAGTCATGCATATCAAGTCCTACACAATCATAGAACAAAAAACAGTTGTCATTATAAAGTCG
This sequence comes from Bassia scoparia, assembly GCA_008642245.1. NCBI lineage: Eukaryota > Viridiplantae > Streptophyta > Magnoliopsida > Caryophyllales > Amaranthaceae > Bassia > Bassia scoparia. Next base: position 6,636 of record SNQN01006397.1, on the reverse strand, counting down.
GAACTACCTTTCGCGCATCAAACGATTTTCTAATCACTGTGAATGCTCTGCTGGAAGCAAAGATGCAACCTGCAACCATGGTAGAAAGAGTTAAACTTTACAAACAAATAAAAGCATCAATACAGAGCTTTTAGCCCATAAACCATATTCACAAATAAACATCATTATAAACACACACACACACAAAACACAAAGAGCAAAGTTTAAATATATATCCAAACATATTAAAGCATTATAATTCAACTGGAAATATGAAGCAATAGGAAGCACAATCCAATAAGTCACTTTTCTCTAAATTTGCAGCAGAAAACTTCATGCCTAAAATCATACTATAGCTAACTATTCTAACAATTTAAATTCCATAACACCCAAAAATTCAACCAATTCACCATAATAATTGATTTGTGAACGCAAAGCAATAAAAACACAACCCAAGAACACAACTTTCTCGCAATTTGCATCATATAATCAAAACCCAAAATCACTCAATGACTAAAAAACATCAAATTCGACCAAATAATGTAAAAAATATGAAAAAATTACCGGAATTCAAGAACTTTGCAATTTGTTCGAGGATGCATGAGAAACACCAAGAAATCTTTACCAGGGTCATTATGAACTCAACACCAAGCTTAAACAACCTCCAAAACCTTGACATTTATCTTTAACATCTGATTTTTGTTTGTGATTTGTTGAGCTTCTCTTCCGAGGGTACCTCAATTTACCTGTTCTTTGTGACCTTTTTGCGCATCGAATTAGGGCATGTTTGGTTGAGTATGAAGTGGGGAAGAAAGGTGGGTTTGAGATGAAAGAGAATTGCTTTGGTTTTGTTGGGTTTGATGAGYGAGAATGGAGCGAGAAAGAGCTTTGGATAACAGACATGGCTGTTTTGAGGAGAGTGAGTTTCTGAAGTTCGAATGTTGCAACTTGCAAGTGTCTAGTGTACATGATAAGGTGAAGCATTGCAATAGTTTCTGGATTGCTAAAGGAAGTTGACGTTTCGAACAAACTTCCCAATATACCCTTTGATTTTCCCCCTCACTAACCACCCAACACAACCCTTCACACCTCACCCATCACCATCACCATCACCAACCGGCAACCACCATTCAAGACATCCTACCATCGGCAACCACCACCCAACACCACCCTACCACCAACAACCACTACCCAACTCCAACTAAAAACTTTGTTTTTTTTGGTTTAGATCTCTATATACTATAATGAACTGCTTTTGTTTATCCAATAATATTATTGTATATGAAATATTCTTAGGAGGCATTAGCCCATTTATAACCATTGTATTATTGTATTTGATGTATAGCATCTGACAAAGTAAGTAGCATGCATGAGTATTAGCAGAGAGTAAGATTTATTGAATAGGGATTACGGTTTGGCAGCACAAGAACAGAGGTTACAATACTCTATTTTTTTTTATGGACTTCGAATGCACCCAACGCTTGAGCTAGGCGAGGGCCACCACGGGCTGGCGCCTGGCCTAGGCGTCAACACCATGGTGTTGACGCCTAGGCCAGGCGCCAGCCCGTGGTGGCCCTCGCCTAGCTCAAGCTTGGGTGCCTTTTCTTAAAAAAAAACGAATTGCGATCGCTTGGTGTTTAGGGGGTTGTCCTGGTGGTTGGGGTGAGGTGGTTGATGTCCTAGGTGGTTGGGGGCTGTTCTAGGTGGTTGCAAGGTGACTTGGTGTTGGTGGGTATATATTGGGGGTAAGGGTAATACGAGAAGTTCAAACGGAATGTGGACTTTGATTCCAGTAAAAGCGAACTTCGAATAGTATTCCCCTTACTTGATTTCCGCACTCTTGTCCCTCTCATTTCTCGTTCGGGCAGATAAAAATCGATTTCAGAATCTCTTAAATCCGGAGAATAAATTCTAATTGGTAGTGTTACTGTTACCTTCATACTAAATGATTTATGCATAGATATCCTTGTAAGATAAAATTGATATTGTTTAATAATGTGGAATAGTGTAAATTTATTGTTTTTATCGGAAATTCTAATCTCCAACAAATTTAATACCATCCTCTTAAGTTAAATAGAGCTCTTTACATAGAATTTACAAATCAATAATCGTCATTTGAGGTGGAGGATTTTAGGAACTTACAACTTATCTTTCTCAACCAGGGGCGGACCTACCATTGGGGACGGTAGGTCACGTGTCCTACCATTTTTTTTAAAAAAAAAAAAATTAACTTCATAACACTCACACAAGAAATGGGCCATCAATCCTTAACACAATAATGTCCCTACATGGGCCACAAGCCCACAACATATGTTAATGTATTGTAGATATATAAACACAAAAAATTTCCACATTCCTTTCGATGTGGGATTTGGCAAAACTTTCATGGTCCTGCACAAGTAGCACAACCACTGAGCCACAACATCACGTCTTGGTCCTGCACATACACTGATACACGGTAGCCACAACAGGAGTAAAAGACCTCGGACTTTGTACCAATACAGCAGCAGGGCAGAGATATAGTGTCTTTGGCGTTCGTGTTCGTTCCAAAGCAGCAAGCCAGCAGGCAGTAGCTCAATCGGGAGAAGCCTCGGATAGTGACGAACCTCTCCCGTTGTGTGTTGAAGATTATAAGCTGCAAGAACGAGACATCGACTTCCATTTGATGCGGGGTGAGTTGATGTAGCTTGGTCTATAGGCTCGATTAAGTCCAATCGACGTGTGATCATAGTTGAGTTGTGTCTTATTGTGTGAGGATAACTAAGTTTTATTTCATCCAATTGAAAATGGAAAATAAGAAGAGTTGTCAAGCATAAAACATCATAGTGCCTTTAAAGGAGTAAATTAATAAGTTCATTGGATTGAATAGTTTTTACCTTTAATGTTGCTATGGACAAGCTAATCAGTGAACTTCTAAGCGTTCAAGTTGCAAATGACTTGATTTTAAGCTTAATTTCTAACATAGTTGGATAATTGTTAACGATAAGACCCGAAAGGTGAAATATTCGATCATTACAATTTGTGCCCTCCCATTATTTAAAATTTCTGGTCCCCCCTATCCACACTCAGTTGTAGATACTAGTATAGTTGCCCACCATGGGCTATTAGAGGTTAATATTGGTGCCTACACTGTTGTTGAGTATGTGGGGTTTGGTGTGTTTTGAGTAACGAAATGGTTTCCTTGTGTTGGCTAGAAATGAAGAGGTCAATGGTGTCAAGCTTGTCGGGGCTAATTCCGCCAGGTTTGGACTCCACTTATGTTGAGATCCATGGTTTTGAAATGTGTGGGGTGGAGGGTGATGTCATGGCGAGCTATAACTTTAGTATGAGTTTTTTTTCTCTGCTCCTCTTTTTTACTTTGGTGGAAACTTGTTTTTAAGCAGGCATTTTAAGGAAAGATTTAAGGGTGTAACGAACAATTATGTAAAATATTTTAAACAAAAAAGAATGGTCCAAAATAAACAAATTACACTTTTAATCTCTTTCTCTTAAAATGTGTACCAAAAAAAGTTCACTAAGTGAAACGGGGAAAGTATATATTTTTTCTATGATGATGTAAGTAACCTTAGTTGTCAAGTGTGCTCTTTGATGTATGTTTCTTATTATGTTAAGCGTTCGAAGAATACATTGTTTCATCTTATTGCTAGGGAGAGTACTAATAGTATGTTCAAAACTCAATTGCACCTTAATTTCCTCTCTAATTTGCTCCTAAAGAAAGTAAACATAAATTCCAAGGTAGACAAATTTTCAGCTCTAACAGGGCTGATATACGTGCTAATGATTCGAGCGCGAACGAACTTCATTCTAATAAGGGTGAGCGAGGTATTGGATAAAATCGGACCGAACTTTGAGCCACAAGAGAAAAGACCACTCGAAAGGGTCACCCGAGATTTGGAAAAATTCAAACCGACTTGTTTACTCATCTACAAATCCAAATGCAAATCAACGAGAAATTCTTTACTTCATCATTGACGTTGGCCTTGGGCTGAAAATTAAATGGACTATTGACAGCCAATAAATTCGGATACTTTTCTTATAAACTAAACCTAAAAAGTCACCATTTTACTCTCTCTTCGGCCGAAGCAATACATCCACTTCCTCATCTTCAAGGGTTTACGTACGTTTCTCTCTATACTATCAATATTTTATTTGATTCATTCTTTCTCGTAATGTGGTTTGAAATCTGGATTTTGTTGAAATTTTATATTTTTTTTCCATTTGTTAGTGAGAAAGCGCAATTGGGGTTCCTTTTTGGACAAGAAGATCGTGAAGAAGCGCGTGAGCAGTTTTAAGAGGCTCAGAGGACCGGAAGATTTGTCAAGGTGTTTTTCTTTCTGTCCTTCTATTTCTGTATTTTTTGTCGATTTTTTGTTTTTTGTGATTTCATGTGATGTTTCTTCGTAATTTTGTGCGTAATCTTCGATTTCAGTCTTCATTTGATGCATTTGCATGGTTCATGGATTCTTGTATTATGATTATTAGAAAGTGATTGTAGAAATTAGTGGTTAGGGCTATATAAAATTAGACTCAAGAAGGGGCGTGGCCAAAACTGCTGGAATAGGATTATAACGCAGTTCATCGATTAACGCTAGTTTGATATATGAGATTGTGAATTCTGGTTCAAGATTTTTGTTAGGTTTTGATTATGAATTATTCGTGGCTTTTACTGTAAATGAGCTGTTAATTGAGTTAAATCAGGCAAATAAATAAATTAATAAATTTGATCTTCGCTATGTAGTCTCATTGCAGTGGTAAACTGTAATGGTGTAGTTTAGTCTCGCTTTGTGAAATGACTATAATTTAGTATAATAGGTTGATTTAGTGTAAGCTAGTAGTTGCATAAATATTGGCTTGTTATAGTGGATGTTGATTTTTTAAACTAAGTTTCGATAATAAGAGCCTGTGAAATCTGAGATCAATCAACATTATTTAGATTCATGCCCTTTGAATTAGAACTAGTGGTGGTGGAATGAATTTTAATTTGAGATAGTTGTTTGATTTTCTGTAGAACTTAAATGGCTTTGTGACTCTTTTAGCTTATCGTTTTGTATTCATAATATTGGATCCGATTTAATTGTTTGGTTAGCATATTTTTACCTGGAATCTTTCGTAGGATGAGCTACATCATGGTTCGACAGCTTTGTTTGATGTCATAGTTGCCTTTTTTGTTATGTATTATTTGAGTCAAATTGCATTAGACTGGTAGATTCGTTTTAGCTTGTAACCAGGTTTGTAAAATTGTTGACTTGTATATTTAACTACAATGTCTGTTATAGATGCCCATGTCATGTGTGTAGTTTAATGAAATTCGTTATGGATGTACTTCCTCCATTTCGTATTACACGGTACACTTTTTATTCTTTTTATTTAAGGATGTTTCAATTTACTTGCTACACTTTCTTTTTGGGCAAAATACTATCTCTTTCTATCTCCTTTCACATAGACCCCCTTATTTTTTTTTTCTCTATCTCTTTCTTCCACAAAATTTGCCTAGGAGTCTGCACACACTCCAAGTTTAGTGACTAAATCGAAACGGAGGAAGTATATAACTTGAAAGTTGATATTATTGATTACGTGATTATTTACGTCAGGATATGTGCCAAAGTTTAGATATACAAAATACTTGTTATGTAAACATTTGTTGTCATTTAATATGATAGTCGTAGTTATTTTTTACCATGTGTTTAATTTGGCACACCTATATGTAGTCAGCACAGATACAAATCTTAGACGATTTATCTAAGGGAAATGATAAAGACACTTTTATGTCTTATATAGGCACTCCAGTAGAGCACAGAAAATGTGAGATTTTGCTCTTATAGCCAGAGTGCCTTTATCAGTTATTTAGTTTTCAAGAACAATTGGTTCCCAAGCACAAACAGTCTGGTATTTTGGTGATACTACAGGAGTTTACTTGTGAAGATTTAGGATTCTATGCGACATTAAAACATGAAATCTAATACTTTTGTAATTTTACATCTGTTTTGATACCCTGATGATTCTTGTTTTCTTAGATTACTTTGAGTTCATCCTATACATTGCTTTTGTCATCTTAGTATTTGTTCCTGCAATGTTTTACTCGTGTTTACTTCATTAACCTTAACACTTGTCCTTGGCAGACTAACTGGCGTAGGCCAAAGGGTATTGACTCACGGGTGAGAAGGAAGTTCAAAGGATGCACCCTGATGCCCAACATTGGTTATGGGTCTGACAAGAAGACTCGCCACTTCCTTCCTAATGGCTTCAAAAAGTTCGTTGTCCACAATGTTGGTGACTTGGAGCTGTTGATGATGCATAATAGGTAACAGAGTTTACCTTTTGAACTTTTCATTTGGCTTTCCTTATTTTGTGCTGTAATAACTCTGTTTTCGAACTCTTTCCTGCTCTAAATTGTTATTTCAGGACATACTGTGCTGAGATCGCTCACAACATCTCAACAAAGAAGAGAAAGGCCATCGTTGAGCGTGCAGCACAGCTAGATGTTGCTGTAACTAACAAGCTTGCAAGACTACGCAGTCAGGAGGACGAGTAATCCTGTGGTTGTTTTGTTWCCGGTTAATTTTGCTCTTTGTTTTATTTTTTTGGGGGAGAATCTAGAATGTGAAAAGTTGGCATTTTTATTGTTAGAATGCCTTTTTTTGGTCAGATTTTAAGTAG
>SNQN01006396.1:0-38946 GCA_008642245.1 Bassia scoparia | reverse complement strand
TCATTCATTGCTTACGCAAAAACAATACCTCACATATGATTACACTAATCGATCACATGTCACGAACTAATCGCAACAAGCCACCAATATACCTCTACACTGCTGCTGATGCTGCTTATCTTTACTTCTGTCAGATTTGAATAGTTATTTGATCTAGTTATTGCTCCTTTGTCTAAAATCAAGCACTGAAAAAAATACATGTATTCTCAGTGATGTGCGGCAGTTAGCATTATCAAAAACCAGCAGTAGAGCTTCGGATTTGGAGTTTCATATGGTGCGTTTCTAGAGGCCCTGCACCAGCAGAGTAGCCTAGGATTTTTGAGTTCCAAAGGTGGCGTTTCCTGCATGATGCAGTACACGAGCAGAGTAGCTTGGAATTATGGAGTCTTCATAAGGAAGCAAGTTCCTGAAGTATGCCATACATAAACAGGGTAGCTCAGAATTGGAAGAAGCCGTACACCTTTCCGGGTAGCCTTCGTATTGAGAAAAGCCTATAACACCACTGGGGTAGCTTGGCATATGGAGTTCATAAGGTGGAATGGCTCAAATTTTGACCATATAAGAAAAAGATCATCCAAGTTACATATTGTAACCAGCAAGTTTTATCAAATTCCAATATCACAAAGACTAATAATTTAAAGTTATATGATCCAACGTTTGTATTTTCTGTACGTTCCAAGAACCACAATTTTTAACATAACAAGAAAAAAAAATAGATAAAAATAGTTATGGAGCTGTTTTTAAACCCACAGATTACTTGTATGATAGAACTACATAAGTACTAGATAATCAAAAATTATAACTTTCAGGTCTGACAACAATGCTAATATAGGCAATAATAGCAAAATTAGATATAGGCATATTACAGGACACATACAGCGCAGTGGATCACTTGTCAAAATTATATAGGTAGTACTATGTAAATTAATTGCACTTCTTAATAAAGCCACAAAGTGAAAGGATCTTTTTGCAAATCGTATCACTTTTGACTTGTAAACAGTCAACAATGGCGCTTGTAACTACTGATTGCGAGATGGAGCAGTGTGTTTCATGTCAATACACAATAGTTCACATATGTAAGCTCATCATACGCCTCACCATACGTATTGGCCTAGTATTAAAAAATCGCAAAAAATCCATGACAACTATAGTCTTTAACCATAAGGAGGGGTGATTTAATGATCAGCAGCATCTAATTACTTCACATATCTGGAGTTTCATATTACATAACGCTTTCAATTGATCATATCGATTGAGCCCAGGACACGAACTCGTAACCCGAGTCTGCTCCATGAATAACACAACTAGTGGCAAAGAAAAGGATTTGACTATCCTATTATACATGAGTCAGGCACCAAGGTAGAACTTCAAATTCATTGGTATTTAGTGCTGTGTCAAGAGTTAGTATCATTCGCATAATGTTGCATTAAAAGTAATATGGGAACATGAAAATGGACCCTAAAACAAGATTGGATCCATATCGCTCAAAACTCACAATCGAGGGGATGGATATTGCTGAAGCAATCACTGTAATGCTCCCTTGTATGCCAAACCTTGAAAAATAGAAGAAAGATCTGAAGTTGCGTACTGACTGTAATGCTCTGTGCGCCAACCTGCTATGCACAATGATATCCGTTTGCAGTCCATCAAGTACATGTGGAAGTATAAACAGATAGAATTAAACATTAGAGTCAACTCTGACTACCTTGGCATGTTGTTGCAAGGCGTTGGGAGGGCTGACCATTAAAGATCTACTGTTCCTAATTTACTTGATAACAGATGAGCATACATGAAAGCATCAGCCTAGAATTACAATAATGTGATGGAAAAGGTTTGAATCAAGGTAAAGAGTGATATTCACGAATAAAAAGAAGTACGAACCTGTTTGAATTCCAAGCGAAGTGCGTGAATATCCCTGAGTAAGATGGTCCAGCACCGAAGATCTTTAAATTTAATCACGTTGCTTCTCATCTAGACCTGTGTGCTTCATCCCGCTGAGATCCGTAAAGATACTAATAGACAGAGAGCATCAAACTATCAAGCATTTTCCAAAGCAACATAGAATTAATGTTATGCGCTTCCATCTGCTTGTAATGATTTCATCATTCCCAAAACATATAAAACACCGCATTTGACTGACTCAGGGTTATAATTATGGGGCCATATGGCCATAATTCATGCCCACATCCAAAAAAGATGCACAATACCTACGTACAAATATCTCATCTAGTCCCAGGCAAAACAAAATTATCTGCAAGAAAGAAAGGAATTACTATAAGTTCAACTCCGAATCCAGTAAAGAAAACCCTTTCTAACGAGAGAGGAACCATAGTTAATGTAGTACAAGTAACATAATCTCGTATAAAATGTTTAGCATGAGTTTCTTCTCGTTGTCTTTTTTCTGTTTTTCAAAACGTTGCTCTAGCTGTTCTTGACTTGGAAAATCCACAACAGAATCTACTCGAAAACATAGAAAAGGGATTAATTTAAATAGGAGCAAAAATGACAATATATACAAGTACATGTTTTATTGACTTCAAAAATGACTGTAAATACCTTGCGGAAATCATGAAAAGGTTCCAATTTATTCATTCGAGCATCTTGTAACATTAGTCTATCAATGATCGTATTTCGAGATATTTGGATGCTCCTAACAATAAATAGTTTAAAACATTTCCTGATCATCCTTATGGGCCAAGCGCTGGAAATGGTTTCTGATCTAACATGCGAGACCACTGCTGGCATGCTGAATAATGTTATTTAAGCAGAAAACACATTTAAAAAAAAAATCTAAAGGGAAAAGAAACAACAGAAGATGAACCTTCATCTTGTCAGGATAAGGTTTTGATCCAAGCATTGATTGTAACGTATTTTCAGGAATTCTCTTTGACCTTTTTTTTCTGCCCAGGTAGGATCTTTCCCCCAAGAGGCTGGTAATCCCACCATCTATTATATCTCAACAATCTTTTGGGGTCAAGCAAGACTGGTCTGCTACTGTAATTTCCTCTTTAACTGCTGAGTCCCATGGGTTTGTACCGCTTCTTCGGGAACTAGTCCATCTTCTATTGCTGAATTGCATCTTACCACAGTATTCATCTCAAGCAAAACATGAGGAAATGGCATGATTTCCATGCAGCTTTCCAGGCCGGAGAATAATCAACTGTCAAGACCGTTCCGTGCCAGCAATCAAAATGTTTTGTGACACATAAATGCTTCTCCATTTCTCAGACTCCAATGAAGCGGTTTACTTTCGAGATCAAACTAAGGCAACTAAGAGTCGCATCACCACGAAACCTGAATTTCAAATTCTCCACCATAATTACGAAAAAGCGTATGTTCAGTAGCACCAAAGTTTTGCCAAGACAGGAAATCCACTTTCGAAATGCCAACACGGCAAAAGATGTTGCTTGCCAACAGGGTATCAATCCATTGTCACAGGCTGTTTCAGATATAACTTTTTTGGATCCAAACAATGTACTTCCTTCATGGTTGATCTCCAACAGTTTCGTCGTGCACCAATGACCTAGAAATAAAGCAAACACCTGTTCTTGTAAAGTTGTTCCTGTAGCCCAATCAGCTTCATATTGACAATGCTGGAAATATATTGGCCTTGTCAATTTCCTTGTAAACCGTCAGATCAACCATACCTCCAAAAAGTTTTGAGAAAGATTAAATCTTTCGGAAAATCTAAGTCATATATTCAAAAATTAGAACAAGTATACACTGTCCCTTCTTTACTACAGTAAATAAGTGATATCTTACAATCTACAAACCCTCAGGGTGAAAACAAAAAGGCATCTGTGTTGACAATCAAATTTGGTTCTACAAAAAGAAGTGAACTATGCTACCTAAAAAAATTCAAGAGGAATAAAATAGACCTTCCAAGTCTTCAACAGCACATTCGCTGTTTTGGTATGACCTATAAGATGGTATCACACAATCACAGTTGATACTCGAATCGCTAGTAACCAAAAAATCAGTTCACACAATTACCTCGAATGTATATAAAGATTCATCAATCCCTATGAATTCATTACCACTCAACCCTCAAGTTCACAATATGTTACAATCATTGAAACTACTAGGTTAATATCCTACAATGTATCATTTGTTTACAGCTAGTATAATACTTATCCCCTCCTTTCACCAACAATACAACAAGAAACAACATATAAAAAAGAAAGTAAATACATAACAATCACTATAATCAAAGAGAAATTACCCAGAAAAAAAAAAAAGTTGCAAAATTATAATACATGAGAAAATCAATTTTCGGGTATTCATCATTTACTCTTCATATCAAGAAAAGATAAAGATAAGACATAGATATAAGAAGTATGATGTAGTATACAAAAGTTGCAGAATTAAAAAACTAGAAGAATTGAAATCATGAATAATACATACTCCAAATGCAGTCAGAGGATTAGAACGACAACGACGAAAGGAAATTAGAAGAATCACATTCTAGGGATGAAACACTTTACTCTTTGAGTTTGGGTATGCTGTTTCTTGTGTTGTTGCTAAACATTTTTCGCGCTTTCTGAATTCCATTTTTCAAAGTTAGAGTAGAGGTAGAAATGTTTAACTGTTTTAACTGAAGAGTGTCAGCATAAACTGTAATACTGTTATTCTTTGTAACTGAAAGTGGATTGGGCGGGCCCCGGGCTAGGAGTTTTACATCTGGGGTTGGGTCGGGTCTGATCATCTCAGTCAACGCCCGACCTGAAATTTGTTTTCACTTTTTTTCCGGGCAAAATTGAACAAATTCGGGAAAATTACAATTGGAAAAGCTTCTCAGAAACTTCCGGAGTTGTTGCTCGTGATCTTCCGTCATCGGCGAAAACACAAACCGGAAACGGAGAATTACCGGCGGACGAGATGTTGTTGTCCTCTATAAAGAGACCATATTGATCGAAAGTGTGATTGATGACTGATTAATTCGCCAATTTGAGTTTTGATTGATGTTGTTGAGGTTTTGCGTGAATGGTAATAAACTATACGTTATGATTAAGGAGGGAGGAAATTACTAGAAATTCGATTGGAAATTGATAGTTTTGATCAAATTAGAAGAGATTGATTGATTGAAATTTATGAGAAATCAAATTTGTTAGGGTTTTAAGTTTGAACCTATTGAAAGGAATGATTGAGCTGAATGTGGAGGAAAGGTGTAGTAAGATCTAGACGAGTAAATAGTATCGAGCTAGATAGACTATTAAGTGGTCACTAAGATTTGAATTAAGAGACTAGACGATATTTAAGTGAATGTTGAAATCGTTTTCATTTTCCGCTTTGTGACCTTCTGGATTATCGAGGTTAAGAATTTTTTTTTTATGAAAATGAGGAATAGGGCATTAAGATTAAAGCGTGAAAAAGTCAGGTTGGTAGCTTGGGGATAGCTCTCTCAAATCAGTACGACGCATATAGGTGGTTCGGCACACAATAAACATCTCTAGGACCTATTACAAATATTTCCTCCTACAAATCCTTGACCAATACGGTCCGCAAGCTCGTTACATACTCTTGGGCAATTGAACACCTTCACATCTGTAGCTTCCCATCAGTGCCCTGCATGGAACAGTTGGATTAGAGGCCATGTCCTTAGCAAACATATCACCATTAAGTTCTAGTGGCTTGCTTGCAAGCAGTCAGTGCAAATCGTCACACTTGTGCCATATTCCTAGCATCAATTGTAACCTTCCACAGCCCAAAGCTCCGCTATTAAGGTGAGTCTGTGAAACGTTTAGCTTGGAAACCCACAACCCAACGTCCTCGGCATTCCCTGAACTATTCCCGCCAATCCAGCACACTCATAGGCAATCCACGATGAGGCATCACGTGGTCATAGATAAAAGCAGCACCCTGAACTGGTTTCCAAAGATTATCGCTTGATTACTAGTATGACCACGATCTGACCAAAACAAAAGAAACTCCCAAGCAATCCGAAGTGGCGCTGATGTCGTACCCAAGAGCATGATCGCAGACTATGCTTGAAAATAACTTCATGCGTCGAAGCCAAATGGACCATAAAATGCGGGGGAAAAGCAATTTCCATGATAGGGAAAAACCTTCCTTAGGTGAAGGGACAGGTAAGATGGATGAGTAAGCAATCTAGAAGTGGTCGTTGAGTGAAGGTTACAATGAACATATCCCCCCCCCCCCCCCCCCCCCCCCCCCCCCCCCCCCCCCCAACTTCTATGATATGGACATGTTCGTTAGGATGTGGTTTTGCTTCCTCAATTGCATTACCGGGCAATAGAGGGCATTTCCGAAGTGCAATTGTGCGTTTAACGAGGTTTGCACTCTATGCATGTAAATAAGTTCAACAACGCTACGGCCCAGGGTGTGAACGGCGACTGTATAGACTCTTAACATCCAAGTGCTAAACTATTGCTGAATGTTAACAGAAGTACTCAGTTGTTGGTTATGGATATATCTGAATCATGTATAAACGGATCATACATCTGCTAAATGACTAGAAGCTTTTTTTTGTTTGGGAAATTCTATATGGTGGCCTCGAGGTTTACCAAAATCCACGTGGTGGCACATTTTGTTTACATAATCCACACAATAGCCTCGAGGTTTTGAAAAATCCACATCGTGGTCTTACGATTTTAAATTTCTACGTGGTGACCTAACCTAAACTTAACCACTTCATCCAGTCACCCAACCATCACCCAACTCTCACCCAAGAGCTCCACCAATCCAGCCAGCCACCACCCCAACCAACCCATTCACCAACCCARCCACCACCATGCGTCGCTCCTCCGGCCACCACATCACCACTGCCAGTCCTTCTCTCCACTGCGCTGTCCAATTTACGTGATTTTTCGAACAAAAATTAGGAAGGAAGAAACTTAGGGTTTTTATATAAATCGAATCAACTCTTTGAATTCAAAATGCAAACTACAATTAACTATATGCTTTTGCAATACAAAACAAAACAAAACAAAATAAAGCCCTAAATTAATTTGCTGAAATTTTCGATTAAATTTTCTCCTTGAATTATTATTACTCGAACAAAGCAATGCCCTAAAAGAGGCAAAGCGGCTGGTTGTTGTTGGAGTTGGGTGCGGTTGCGGTTGTGAGAGAGGAGAGTGAGTTCGCATGCTTGGTTGTGGTTCGATTGGGTTAAGGCTCGGCTGGGTGGGTGGGGTGGAGGCTAGCTGGGTTGGTGGAGCTGTCTGCGGTGGTTTTTGGTGATGTAGGGTTGAGTGGATAAGAATTGGGTGAGAGTTGCGTTAGTGAGTTAGAGTGGTTTTGTCACCGCGTGGAAATTAGAAACCTCGAGGCTACGATGTGGATTTTTAAAAACCTCGAGGCCACGGTGTGAATTATTAAAACTTAATATGCTGCYGCGTAGATTTTGACAAACCTCGAGGCTACCGTATAGAATTTTTCTTTTTGTTTTTAAAATTTAAATATATGTAATTCACTTCTCTTATTTAAAATTAGAATCAACACCGGTGCATATGGGCACGTGGTAATAAAATAAGCATAAGAATTTAAATGGTAGAAATTAAAGGATAAATTGATACCAAAATTCATTCATGATCGAGCTTTTATAAATTTAGACAAACTCCCATATTTTTCTCCATTCTAATGTTAAAATATAAAACAATATATGATTCAATTTAATTATTTCATTCAATAATATTTGGTACTTCGTATATGATTTAAATTAAAGAGGGGAAGTTTTTAGGTTATAGCTCCATTTGCATACAATCTCAATAAGAAAATAAGGTGTGGGCCAGCTTCTAAGGGTCTGTTTAACTTCAGTTTATTTCATTTCAATTCAGTTCAGCCAACTTAATTAGTTTACTAACTAATTAATCTAAAATCACAAATACTATTTTAATTACATAATGAAAGTGGTTTGTATTTTGCTTAACAATTTTCTTTCTATAGTTCAATACATAAATGTAAGTTAAATAACAACAATAATTATAATAATACCAATAATAATAATATTTAAATAATTAATCATTTTAATAGCAATAATAATTATTATAATAGTAACACCTAATATTAGTAAATACAATTTGCATAACACTAGTTGCAAAATAAACATATATTGATATAGTACTAATTTTCATATATGATATTGTCAATGCTTTAAAAATATTGACTACATAACAAATATTTGGTATACGTATGCTTTAAGAAATATCTTCAGGACAATCTCACCATCTCAAAATCTATGAATTAATTAACAATATTTAATCCATAAGTTAAATAATTCAAGTTCAAATTCAATTCAATTTAGCTTCGTTCAGTTCAGTTCAATTCAGTTAGTTGATTCCATTTATATAAACGGACATAAACTAAACCTGTAAATAAATACAACTCATTTTAAAACAATTCTCTTCTCTCCCCTCTCTCTCTCCACCCCAACAAAATTTCGTACATTTATTTCGTCAAAAAATCGCACAAAAATAAACGAACAAAAACTTCTGTGTTTCATCTATCATTTCTCATTGTTTCTCCTCGATTTCCCTATGATCGACGCTCACAATGCTCGATCCTCTAATACGCGATCTTCATACTCTGAAACATATAGTAGAACTAATACCATAAATACGAAAATAAGTAAACTATCTATACAAAAAAAGCGACCACATAAACTTGAAGTATCAGAAAAAACAAAACAAATTCTAAATAAGAAAAAAAGTAAATGCACACTAAAAAAATGTATTGCAACATCAGGCACGGTTGCGAGAGGAGAGAAAAGTTTATTGTAGAGAAAGATGATGAGAGATGGTGGTGCAATGAGGAGAAAATGGAAGAGAAAGAAAATAAGAGTGAGTGAAAATGAAAGGAGAGTGAATCACAATGAGTGAAATAGAGGAGAGAGGAGAGTTATGTTTGGGTTTGCGTGAATTTGTCTGTCTAACATTTTTTCTAATTAGTCTGATTTGATTTGAAACTAGAATAATCCCCGAGCATCATGCCGATTTTCAAATGAAATATAATCATTCTACAAATTAAATATGGAGTATTTTGATATTTTTAAAAATGTATTAATTTAAAAAATCAGGTTTTATTTTGACAAAATTTTTTTAAAAATTATGTATGATTCATGAAATATATGAATTTTTACTAAAAAACACATTTATTAACCTTCATTATAATGTCTTTTTACATTTTTTATTGCAAAAAATTAATAGTGTGTTTGGGAGGGAAAATTTTAAGAGGTGGGGATTACTTTAGTAGTATTTTATAGATTTTCTGATGACGCCACATATGAACGTTTGTTTTTGTATTTAAACCTGGACATGAGTCGGTTTCCTAAGTCTAAGGATGACAATCGATCGGACTTCAGAGCGGATTATGCATAATTCGCACCGACCTTACATGAAATTCGGGATTTTAAATTGGTAATTCGATTACGTATGTGAAAAATCTAAAATCCACTTCGACTCCGACCCGAGTTCGAGTTTTTAAGTGTTTTTTTTCCTATTATTTTTCTTCATATTTAGTTTTTGACAATATAACATGCAATTAATAGCCTAAGAATATAAAAATTAAATGTTAATAATTATATAAAAGTCGAAAATCAATTTTATTTTTTTTGGAGAACCCACTCCAACCATCCTCCAACTCGAATTATGATTTTTTAACGAAATCGGACAAACTTTATTATATCGCGAATTTCGAATAAGGTTATATTCTCTTCGAATCGATGGGCGAGAATAGGGTCGGATCGAAATTGATATTGCATCCTACCTAAGTCGGGTTAAAAGTTACACATAGACATCCAGTATATTTACGGAGTAACCCTTTAACCCATTCTCCTGTTAACATAAAAACAATCACCTCGTTCCAAAGCAGTTGAGAAATGGCTTCAATAAGCGCGAAAAATCCACACTTCAGGAAGAACAACAACCCAAACTCCAAAAGACAAAAATTTTCGTCTGTTGGAATTTGGATTCTGCTAGTTTCCTCTCCTCGTGTGGCTCTCAATCCTGCTTGATGCGATTTGGGTAATGTATAATTTTCATTTCTTTCTTTGATTTTAAGTTCAGTCATTTTGTAGTACTATAGCTATAGTCTTGATACTGGTTCATCATGATATTGTCGTTTAATTTTGTGATAATGGATGAATTACCCTAAAATTGATTATATGTCCTCATGTATTGGATTGGCAACCTTTTAATGGGTATCAATGATTTTATTATTTAACCCACCATATTCCGTAATTTCTTTGATTATGCTCCTGGTGCTATGTTATTTACCATTTTTAATTTTTTTTTTGTTTCTGTTACTAAAAAGAGTGAGGTAAAAAGCATAGTAGTGAAAACAAATTACATTGTAATGGATGATTTACTTGTCATTATAATATCATCTTGTTCGGGTAATAAAAAATAAAATTTTAAATGAATATATATTTTTCCGGGATGAAAATGAGCAGTAAATGAAGTAAAGTTCTTAATTTTGAATGAATGTTTAAAATGGAAGAAACTATATTCAATTTGGTGGAAGTTGATTCTTTTGGGTGAGCTAGAATACTAGAAGCAATTTAATGTGGTGGCTTGAGCACTCATGCATATAAACAGGCTATGTTGGTGTTGGGAGAATTGAAGGTCAGCTGAATTCATTGATTTGTTAACGAGGTATGGTTAAATGAGCCAATTGATGTGCCTGTGTCGTTTTCGCCCTAGGGTTTGTAAGTTTAGTAAGGACAGTATACACTTGGTTAATTGAAGGTTTTATTGGTTTGGCTTTCTCAAAACGTTTTTAGGATAATTTTTTCTTAATAGTTTACTAGGAAATTGACAAGTCCATATTTTCGCCTTATTACAGCTTTCAATATCGAAGCTGATGGGATTACAGGGAGTGCACTTTACGAGAAGGGGTTTGCTCATTGCTGGTCTGGTGCACGAGGAAATGTTGGAATCACCAGAGGGAAGTATTGTTTTGGATGCAAAATTATATCTGAACAGCCTGTGACAATGGATGATACCCCTGTTGACAAGCAACATCTTTGCCGTGTTGGCATTTCTAAAGGCGATGATCCTGTTGGTAACCTTGGTGAAACTAAACATAGCTTTGGGTATGGTGGAACTAGAAAATTCTCAAATGCTAGAAAATTTGTGGATTATGGTGAAAGATTTGGGGTTGGGGATACGATAGTTTGCTGCGTTGATCTTGAAAGCAAACCTGCTTCAGTGGAGTTCTCCAAAAATGGGAAACGTTTAGGCATTGCAAAGCGTTTTGRTGTTGTTACCAAAGGTCTAGGAATGATTGATTCTCCATCTGGAAAGCTGCCATGGGAATCAGCCCTCTTTCCTCATGTTTTGCTGAAGAATACTGTGGTTAAGATGCAATTCAGCATAGAAGATGGACTAATTCCCGAAGAAGGTTACAAACCATGGGACTCAGTTGTTAAAGATGGAAATGCAGTAGCAGGACCTAGTTTCTCTGACCCCAAAGATTGTGAGATTATAATGATGGTGGGATTACCAGCCTCTGGAAAGACTACCTGGGCAGAAAAATGGGTTAAAGAGCATCCCGATAAACGTTACATAGTGCTTGGAACAAACCTTGCCCTTGATCAGATGAAGGTTCATTTGCTTTTTCTTCTCCTTCTTTAATTTCTTTTCAAGTCTAAGAAAAATTGTTTTCCTGCTTAATTAACATGGAGGCATGGCACAGGTCCAGGGTTTAATGCGGAAGTCCAACTATGGTGAGCGTTTTGATTGTCAAATTTTAACACTGTAGCGTGATATGAGTATCCACAACCATGAGGCGCATGTATAATACGAGTATCCACTTCAGTCGTACATGTAGAACTTGAGACCTGAATAAATTTTAGTCATCTGAGAACATGTGTATATCAACCTTAAATGCAAGGGCTGTTCAGTAATAGCGGCAAAATACTGAAAGCCCTTTTTAGTGCGTTTTCATAAGATGTAGTTAATACGTCATTCTTTACTGTCAAGGGTCAGATATTGTAATAGGTTGGTTTGTCCTACAAGCGTCTATAGTTATCAGACTCCGATCTCCTGGTAGTCTATCGCCGATCACCTACGCTCGTTCGCCATTATTATATTGGGGTCTCATTCCGCATATTGTTTAGCACTTGGCTGCTAAGCGTTCTCACTAGCACGTTGATCTGCAGCAGGAGGTTAAATCGCTGTCGTGCGTGTGGCTAAAAATAGATGTTTTTGTGACAGCTGAATAATATCCGAGGACACGGTACCTATGTTAGCAAAGATCGGGGGCGAGGCGGGAAATGGATGTGTGTATATGTTCGAGTGATCTAAGTGTTACTTCTGCATGAGGGATTTTGCGTTCACTCTATCGTAACTCAAACGAGTCATCGTGAAAGATTGTCATTTTTGTTTTTTTGTATTTTAGTTTTATTTTTTTTGGTAGATGAACTTGCGAGAGAATAAGTCGGCCCTGCGCGCTCTCCAGTTAATTTTTCTCTTGGGATCGCCATAACAGGATAGGTCGCGATGCATAAAACTAGCATTGATATCACAGGTAATATGATAGTCATTTACGTATGTAAGTAATATGGTGAATTCTCTTCATTTTGAGGATGGAGATCGATACTGATCTGTATGTTAATATCTAATTACACAGTCTATTAGTTTCTCAATTACGGTAAGTGGGGTCAGATGAGCCGGGAATTATCTATATTATTAATCGGGATGTGAAACCAAGAAAAATCTATGGGTGGAAGCCCATGTCCAAATCATGCACATAAACTTTGGACTGAGTGCGGAGCAACACTGCATCATAACACTAACTTACGTATGGCAAATATGCATTATTACTAGCGTATACAGGACACGTAAATTACATTGACACAGCATCACATTACAAGCAGGGGAATTCTCGCAAGAAGTACTAAGCGTCCAAATGAGATTAGCAGCATCCTCAAAATTGACCATCTGCCAGCACATGTCGTAGACACAGCTAACATGTGCAATTAACATTAAAGACTGTCACCTTATCAATACAACTCGTACGCGTTCCATGAGAGAAGCTTATATCTGATGTCTCACCTCAGGATTTCAATTACTAGAGTAGGCTCGCCGCTCATCCTCGCAGTCCCACTTTATCCCGGGTGGTTGACCTCCCTACAATCCAAGTCGCTGAGTTCGACATAGATATGCCAATGGAGCCCTTACCTTCTTTGGAACTTCATACAGGTTCGTTTGCTGGGCTTGGTTAATTGGTGAAGTCCATTGCTGGTATCACTTAGGAATACATCTTGCGGTATGCATCATTTCCGCATGTTCATTGTGGGGTCATACTCTGATCGCCCTTGGGCATGATAGGCTTACATTTTCTTTCTCTGTTTATAAAATTTGAAATAGTAGGATTCGAGGGATTGGTCTCCGTGACGTGAAAGGCCTCAATCATGGAGCACTTGGCATTGGCTAGCCGGGGAAGGTACTGCCAACGGTGAGTTCGAAAGTTGGATCTAATTGTACTTCCTATTGTGTTGGCTAGACACACAGATGGACGGAGTAGAGTTGAGCTGAGACGTCGAGGGAGTGCAAGTCAAACCCATGCCAGTATGTCGGAATATGTTTGGAGTCGAGCAAGGGTGGTCAGACATAATGAAAGAACGTAAACACGCACGTGGGTGGACAGCAGTCACAGGGAGCTAGCTCACGTAAGAATATTTCGTCGTGCAGGGACCATACTTCCTACTCACCATTGAGAACTTACAGGTGAATATGAAGGGACAGTAAGGAATAACAGGCGAAAGTGACTAGGAGCAGTCCTCAGCATAAAGTCAGTCTGAGAGCGGTACACTATCATGAACAGCGAAAAGAAAGACGATAGGTCTCGCACTTCTTACGGCGTATAACATGCCCAATGAGCTTGTCCGTTTATTGTGGTGCTGCCATATGTTTCTCATGATCTCGAGGAATCACATGTCATCGACTCACGGAGATCCAAGTCGTAATTTGGCATTTCAGGCGATTCTGGGGATACCGCCCGTGATCAAGGCTTAATATATTCTGAATTAGGCCATGGGAAGTTCAGAGTTGTGTTAAGTATTCGTATAGGACATGAAATTCACAAAGCGCAACATATGAAATGTCAGGTCAATTTGTAGCCGAGAGGAGTAGGATCATACAATCTAGATATATCTCCGAACTCAGCTTCCTGTTAGTCGCTAGAGATTGGCACAGATAAATAGGATAGGGTAGGCATGGGCAATGACTCTGCCTGGTCTTTTGCAAAAATAATCAGGGCGGTCGCCTGGGGCATCTCCCCAAGGGTCATCTTCTGTCGTATTGGGACAGGAGAGTTCGGGGTGACTTGGAAGTGATCCACAATGATCGTCTAACTCGCTATGGCAGATAATCTTGAATGAGCTTAAGTCTTAAGTACAGTTCGAAAGGTCAGTTGTAGTCGAACCTTAAACTTCCAATGGTGCCACTATAATTTCCATATGCTACAAAAACAGTAGTATAATTTAAGCTGTTTCGGTGATAGTAAATTTGCCAGACAAAGTTTGGCATCTCCTGACGAACTCGACAATCGAGAGGTCAAAGGCTAGGAGCGTGTCGGTGAAGAACATGTCACAAAGTAAGGATGCTGCTACAGTTATCAACCACCGTCCTCGATAATCTGGTATACAGGGCTGCACATGCTCTGGGGCGGAATGTGCTAAATTGCGTTTTGTGTGATATCATAGTTGGGTTAAACTGTTGACTATGTGTCTTGGAGGGTTGTATGTCTAGTGCTGAAGAGGAGGTATCCGATAGGATACAGACTTACTGGGGGTTAAGCATATAGATGTTCACAGTCAGTACTTAGTCCAAGACAAGCTAATCCCAGCCTGACGAAGTAAGAATAGATAGAGGGTAGTGTAGATCAGAGTACCGAGACCGTCTTCGGGTATACAGAAGCAAAGCGGGTACTCAACATAGTAGCATCATGGCGTGTAACCACAGTCTATGGGTGTGTGGGTAGAGCATATGCGATAAATCTATTTTCGAGTAAATACCATATTGGTTTTCTTCCTTGTGTAGGGGATATTACCGAGCAAAACTGGGACTCGCTAAGTCAGGTTGACGCTAGAATACCCGCTATGTAGATACATATACTGCCTCTCTGCTCAACACGCTCTGAATTAAAAATTTTAACTTCTATCAAGGTCTCGACAAGGATTCGAATAAGAATGCAGATAGATTTAAGGGCAATCAGAGTCGCTTTTTTTTTAAACCAAAGATATTAGCGTCAGCTCTGAAGATCGGAGGGCCGACTTGGAGAAATAACACGTCTCTGAAGAATGGCCTCGCGTATGGTTGGAAGCCGGAATTCAGTGAGTAGAGAATAATGGTGGTACTAAGTAGTTAAGCTAAATGAATGATCAAACTCACGCAAACAGGTACCAGATAATCCATATGTCTATCACCTAGGATGATTAAAATAGAACATGGGGAACAATCAGGTTTTGCCCACAAATATTGGCTGACAAGTGACAAAAGAGAAGAATGAGATGGGATGGGCCAACTGAAGCAAAAGATATCATCTTGGCATTACACCACTGGTCGTATGTAAGCTTCGTACGTTTGATCTTCTTACGAGTGTTACCTTTTCAAGAAGACTATCTTGGGGTCTTCAAAAGTCTTCGCCCCGGTCCTCCTGCGTTGCCTTTTATAAAAATCAACACCAATATGCAGGCAGAGACATACTGTGGAGGGTTCTCTCAGCGGTCGAGCGTGGGGCTAGAGGGCGAAGATAAGAATAGTTGAGTCTCCAGAGCACTCGCAAAAAAAATCCACAAGGTAAGGTAACCTACGTTAAGTTGAAAGTAAAGACAAAGTATATGGAAAGAGTGCAAAAACGCATTAGTACCTAACATAACTCCAAATATTTTTGAAATATAATATACCATTGAATAATTCAAAATTTTAAACCATTACAATACAGTTTATACATCGTTTGAGTTCCTCGCCATAAATTCGAAAAATTGGCCTCTTAAATCGCCACCACTTAAATAATTAATTAATTCACAACCGATTACAATTATTAAAGTCGTATATTGCCGCGGAGTAAAGAGATTGAATGTGTCCTTAATGGTTATAAGTCTTTCTATATGCTTCTATCTCTTGTGAAAAGGTAAGATTGGAATTAAGCTTAGAATGCGGATGGAAAACCAGAAACAAATCAAGACCGGCCCCAAGACATAAGATAATCTAGTGTTTAAGCAGATTCGGGGCCGAATATTAATTAACATCTCCTCCTGTAACGTCTATGGTGTATACGCAGGGTTTAATCGGATTGTTAAAAAGCAATATGGTTGCTAGCTTTGTGGCCTCAAGTCATCTGGCATCACGGTATGATCCTGGCTTAAAAAGCTTATTTGTATCTCGCATCCATCAACAGTCAAGATTAAGCTTATTTAGTGCGAAAGATTCGGTATGCGCACCTCAGTAACAATCGTCCTATTCGAACACTAATGCTCTCTTAAGAGTACTCCACCTCCGCTAGGCTTCACAATTACTGGAACTCTCTCTTCTGTCAGACAGGCACCAGCACAAAGTAAGGGCTTATGGGCCTAAAGCAGCTGACGAGGGAAGGTGGTTACCTCATGAATATGCTGGGAGAGGGTCATCACTCAGGCTAGAATTGTGGGCCTGCACCCACATTGGAGCTCCAAAATCAGCAGCTACTCTCTGGTGGTATCGGCATCCTGGGGATAGATATATAGTCAGCGGCCCCAGATATATCAGAGCATGAGAAAAGGTCACATCAGGGCTGTCACCAGAACCTACTAGAGGCCTACTCTACTACAATCGCGATAGACGAAAGGATGAGGAGCCCCGGTGGTGTACAGTCATCGCCTGCAGATTGGTTTCCTAGGAATTGCTCTACAAAAATGATGAAACCATAAGTATGCTCCATGAGTCCCTGGTATGAACTTATACTGGGTCGATCGTACGAGTGTGTCCCGAATCCAGAAACAAGGCTCGGCACAACATCCTGACTACCCGTGAGAGTGACCGTAATCACTCGCAGTCAATAATTTTCCCTAAGAGGCAAAACATTCTTTCGAATTGGAAGGGTGACCCATCACAGGTACGATCCTATAAAGGAGGACGAAAAGAAACGTGGGCAATGAATGACGTTTAACATATGCCCTGAAGAGGGTCGATGGAGTCGAGGTATTATGTGGTATCTCTACTCCTATGGCACCATAACTCGATCTGGAGACGCAGGATGGGCCTAGATGGGCTTCGGCACGCGCCAATTTTTTTCGACTAGAAACCGAGCTAGGAAACGTCATCCTGCACCCTGCACCTTGGCGCCCTGGAATCTCCCTTCCATAAGGCTCCCCGCCATCCTAAACAAAGAGAATACAACAATTAGGAAACACAATCGGCAGCATAACGCTATAAATAGACAATACCAACAGGGGCTAGAAGTGTAGATTATGCCCCTGCCCAGGAAAGACATAGACATTATAGCCGAAAATAAGGTTGAGGGGGTCGTACACCACAAATAAGTCATACCATTTAACAAGGATGGCTTTGAAATAGAAGAATTCTAAGGTCATTTGTTGTTACGCTTTAGAAATATTCCATAGTCGACCACACAAAAGACTATATGAATATTATAGGGATTCAATTAGTCAATTTCATCTTTTTCTTTAGTCCATTTATACATACGTGAAGAATACCAAGGAAAGCTTATTAGGTAACATTGTGTTTCAAGAAAGCTTGTCAATGTATGGTTGAATATGGGTCTTCAAACCCTGACAACTAGATTGTCGGAGTTATCCGGAGCGGTAACCATTAGATTACAGTATATGGCTTTGAAAATAATGTTAATGGATGATAAGACGAAAGCGTTGTGATGCGGAAGGGTAGTTAAGCCATAAGTCAAACAAGATTATCGAATTCTACGAAATTCCGGGCCAAGCGTGAATATATGGGTCTGTACACTGAACATTAATGCTTCTTAAAGCACGAGCTTTTTCGAGTAAAAAACATTGGTTGTAGAGTTAGCATGGATCTAATCATCACAGAACTTCTTTGTGGCTTCATCCAAGCTACTATGAAATGATCACCTAATCAACCAACGGGGTAAGTTTTTCAAAGCAATGGATCATATGCGCGGTTGAAATATAACATTGTCGATTTAAAGAATAGCATCGGTAGCAGGAAAGCTTCTATCGATCACAAGTGAAATTGTTGGCTCAAGTTCATCAGGAGATTGTTGGGTTTGAAATATTTGGTTTCATTTCAACAAAATGCAAGTAATCATCCACGGGTTAAATTCGAGGGGCTTAGATGGTGCGTTACCCTATAGGGCACAAAGGCATACAAGCGCGGTTTGTAACTTCAAGGTAGTTTTCAGGTTAAATTACAAAGGTATTTCAATCGCACAGGAAATGCATTTCAAAGGTTCAGGGACACTACAAAAAGAAGAACTTATCACATTCCAAAGACCAAGCAAATCTAGGCCAAATCTCCAAAGCATATCTCCTTAAGGGAACAAAACTTTTGGCCAACGATCAATGGATAAAGAAGAATTGCGGCATACCAAAATTAGAGGGTATGTGATACGACTACATGTGCAACACACATATAGGGCATTTGACAGTCAAGGTTGGTTAGTTCTGTCAGACACTTCAAAGCGCAAAACAAGCACAAGCATAAGCATTACACAATGCAAACAATTGCAAGCACATAACTGAGCAGGATTCAGCAATTTTGAGTGGGGAAAATAAAAACCGGCCCAAATTTGAAAAAATGAGGACACAGAAAAGGATTCGCAGGATATTGAAAAGGTGGACATTTATTAGCTGATCGAATTGTTTTTTAGAATGTATATGTTATCAGTTACACTTCCTAGTGTAAATAACCGCTCTTAACCTTTTTACGGATTGGAAATTAGCCTCAAGAAATTCGGAAACTGCAATGAGCTTTGATGAGAAAAGAGAGGCAAAAGGCTCCGAAATATTGCGTTGCGGATGTTAACGGACGAATATGAAATAAAATCCAAGAGGGGCATAGTATGCTGGAATCCTAGAAACGGAAATATGAATTACCTCGCAAAAAAGACAGCGTATAGTAACGCTGAAAAAACGATGTAGTAGACGCGAATTAGACGGCAAGATAAACTATGAGAAGTCGATTATATTTACGACATGGATCTTAAGCGTTAATATACGCTCTAGGACCCTTCTTACTTTTCCATATTTCCTCTTGTTTCTTGGGCAATTAGTCTGCTGTCAATTACAATAAAATATTTCACGAATTGTTCGTGCATTTTATTTCTCTATTTACGGTCGTAACTAATAACATATGTAAATATGTAAACTCCCGGGAAATATCAGGGGCACACTATATCAAAAGACCTTGCGCAAAAAATGGACAACATTTCTCCAGCAGCAAAATTACCAAAAATACGGATAACTACCTAATTATGAGTGATAATAATTCCAATCGAATATCCAAGGTCATTCCGGAAAACGTCGATCATACTTACTTCTAAAGCAAACACCATTACTAAAGCGATAATCAACACTCTTCTCGGATCGAGACCGGTACTTAACTTGGATATACTTTCTTCTTGGTTGATTCTACTTCCCAGTTAACTCGTTAATGAAGTCCGGCATACACACATGACATTTTTCTGGCCGAGCTTTAGCCCTAGTGATAAGTACGGCATTTCATCGCTATAATAACATTATAACAGTAGTTTTATAATCAACAGGATAATTGTTCGAGCGTAAATTGTTGCTCCAATCAACGCGATGAACACGTTCTTAGGGACTCAGGTAAAAGCCAAGGTCAGCGCTGTTATGGGAAGTCTTGTTCATAATACAGGTCTCTAATATACTCTCGCTCAAACACTATAGAATAAAAGCCAGAGGTCAGTCAGTTAGGGACGAACATTGATCCGTAAGGAACGACGGCGCTCCAACGGTGGAAGAAGAATTGTATGATTTACTTTTTCTTTGTGTGAGAAGTTTCCAAGGACAAATCGCACGTATAGGCGATAAGTGCAATTAAACGTGGCTATCTCTGTTTATATTTTTCAACTCCGAAAAGCCAAGGTCTACGCCAAGTAGAGGTGGAGTCTATCCTGTAGGCGAATAATAACGGAGGTTCGCTGGTTATGTACGAAGGTTCATTCATCCGGATGCTTTTGCAATTCACATTATCCTGAAACGCCAAGGGGAGATGCTACAGCCAAACCATCCCGTAGGAAGTAAGATGGCTCGCTCCGAAGGAAATCAGCCAGTGTTTCCGACAGAGCTGCATCATCATTTTGTCGTCCGTGAAAAGGGCAGAGTCGGGACGTTAGGAGAAAACCACCCACGAGGATCCAGACGCTATCCAAGGGCATAACACCCCATGGGCAACGTAACAGGGTAAACTACCTTTGTTTGCAAGTACCATGGGCGAAAAAGGGTAACTCAGAGGTCGCAGAACTCTTGAGTTGCTCTCCTCCGAATCGAATACTTTGACTTTCGTCTTACCGAGACCTATCAGTCGCTCCTTCGACTCAATCAAAGTGGGCGCTTCTGTACGACACCTAAAAAATGTCTCCCACAAAAAGAGTATATCAGTGATGAAAACATGACCTGCGTCTCGCGATTGTTCTCGCTTTAGAAAGACTGCTCCTTGCACTCCACGAAAGGTGTGTACGGAAAACGTGGGGTATACTGGAACTGTTGAAGCAAAAGACAAATAAAATGGCAATAAACATTTTTTGTTTAATTTATTTAATTATTTTTCTATTTTTAGGTTTTCTTTTCTATTTTTAGGATTTTTTTAAATATATTTTATATTGGGTGGATCTCCATAATTTCCACTTTTCATCAACTCTTTCACATTTTTTCTGAGGCTCCCAGTATTTTGATTATTTTTCTTCTTTTTCTACATTTTTCCTTATGATTTTTACGAAAGTTTTACGCAGAAAAATACCAGGAAAAAATACAAAGTAGCAAAAAATTACTCCGGGAAAATACGTGGGAACCTTCATCTAGTAAACATTCTAGGAACTCCTTGCTATGGAGAGCAAGGGTGTCTAGTGCGTCGAATCAGGGAAATCACGAATAAATCGGAGGAAATCAAAATATTTTGAGGTTTTGGAAAATATATATACGCATGGAAGACGCGTATATACGCAGGGCAGCGTTACGCAGGCGCAGGTATTATACGCAGAGCACGTTTACTGCGCTGGTATATACGCAGGTCATCTGCGTATATAGCGCAGACTGCGTACTATACGCAGACCTGCCGTATATACGCAGGCCACACTGCGTATACTACGCAGGCTACCCTGCGCTATCATACGCAGACTTCCTCTTGCTTGCCCTTCCCTGTTCTTCTTGCCTCTGCTGCCTCATAAATTATGCTTGCCGTTGCTCAGTGCCCGATACACACACATTCCCGAGATCGTCTACTCTCTTCCTCCTCTCTCTCAAACACTCTAAACACATCTCTTTTTTAATTCAACAGCACCCGATTCTCTTCCCGAATCAACCTACAGCCGAACAAGGTTTACTGTTCTGAGATGTACTCGCCACTAAACCATACTCCTTTCAATATAATTAATAACTATTACGAGTTTTTGATCCTTAAAATAATAAACATGTAGGAAATCACTTTTTAATCGTTTTCATGTAATATGTAGGATTTTCTTAATGTTTTCAATGTTTCCATGGTTTTGGTTTTCATTCTTTTCATTTTATTATTTATTCTTATCCCTTGTCTATCTGAACAATTTCTTATTTTCTTGTATAGCAATTCCAGGCGCAAACATGCATTGAACCTTCGTATGTTTTTCATGAACTAACAATTGTTTTCTTTCTTGTCTTTATTAAGCGATTCAAGGCAGAGGATTGTTTCGTTTCGTTTTACAAACTAACCTTTGTTGTTATTTGCAGATTAGGTGTCAATGTACTGATTTTTGTTTATTAACTTTGAAGTTTCCATATACTTCATATTTCATTGTTGTACTAATTATGTATATATTATTGTCTAAACCAAAACACAAGACGGGACAAATTACAATGTGATCACTTTAAATCAAGTAATAACTTGGAACAACCTGTTTTTGGACACGGTTTTAAACTT
This sequence comes from Bassia scoparia, assembly GCA_008642245.1. Classification (NCBI taxonomy): domain Eukaryota; kingdom Viridiplantae; phylum Streptophyta; class Magnoliopsida; order Caryophyllales; family Amaranthaceae; genus Bassia; species Bassia scoparia. The sequence continues at coordinate 16,876 of SNQN01006396.1, read as the reverse complement.
GATTATGCAAAGTGTCCACAATTTTGAGGTTACCGCGTCGGATTCTGTCTCTCTGTGCATAATGTAGACAACACACTTTCGTAGTAATTTTTTTGAGGGTTAGTTCGTCTCTATAGAGGTGCTAAAGAAACGTTAAGTTATGTGCATTCATACATCGTGATGATATGAATTGCACGTGATGAATGGAATTGCAATGAGACCGAGTAGAGGCCGCTGCATGCGGGCGAATTGGGTTACAGATCTGATTCGTACCATGTCCCCGAACCCACGAACTGGTTACTGGATCGGAACGTGGGGCCATTAATTTGGCACCAACGTTTCGGGCGTCCGTGAATAACCTTTATAGGCACGGTGGCGACTCCCCTTACTCGACAACACTACCCCAACGCACTCACGTGCGGGATCCGTGGCTGAAGCCCACGCACAAGCACCTTGATGTAGTACCAAGCCGCGCGCCCGCTATACGCTGAGGGCGCGGCCCACGTCCTACAGGGATCTTCCTCTCAATAGTTCTTCTCGAGGCCCCTTCAAATATTGAAGCCAATCGGACAACCCTGGTTGTATCACATCGAGATGTCAATTCGTTTTCCGCCCTCAATGAGATGGGGAATTAAAAACCTCCTATTTATTAATACTTTTAGGCCCTTTATCTTTCAGAATTGAGGCCCAGCTCGCGTCATTCCAACAACCGGCGGGGAGCACCTCAGTATACGATCGTGCGCAGTAATTGGGGGCCCTATTACACCTAAGGCCAACTAAAATTCACCAAACCAGGGTTCATCTCGTGTAATGATTGTGGACTCGTACAAGGATATTGAGTAGACAGACGGTTGATGTATCAGACTCGACCCTCTCTTTCGTAGCATGCATTCCCATCCGTGTCGCAACTGATTCGGTAAGCTACGTGTCCGGTGCACGGTCAGTCCCAAAACTCACTTACTCGTGGCAACCTTCCGGCCGCCCAACAACCTATAACGCTAGTCACTACTTCCATTGGGGCTAGGAAGTAAGCCCCACAACCCAAAGCGGCGAAGAACAAATAGAATTTACTACAATAGCCGGCTAACGGGGGTATTCCTGCGTCTGAGAACATAGTAATAGAGAAGGTAACAACCGAAATAGGATTCGTTTTGGCTAGAGTGCCCAAATCCGCTATATATTTGACACGTGTTTACCGTAATGCTGAAACTATAGCGAATGCATCTATCGTTATTGATGCATAAATAAAGAGACCAATTAGTAGTGATTGAATTCCTTCAATGGTTCCACATGAGAAACCAGTACGAATATAACCAACATGTCCTATTGTACTATGAGCTAGAAGTCTTTTTACTTTTGTTTGGGCCATGTCGGCCAGTTCTCCTAAGATCATAGAAGCAGTGCTGCAGAAAAAGAAGATTTGTTGCAATGTAGCTCCATAGGAACCATAAATAAAAACACGTAAAATATTAGCAGAAAATAGATATTTTAGGCGCAATAGAAAAGAATGTTGTAACCGGGGTGGGTGAACCCTCATAGATATCAGGTGCCCACATATATAGTGTCAAAAAAAAGAGATTGAGTCCGAAGGGGAGGGGGTTTTCTTCGGGGCTCAATAGATGGAATAGATAGGGCCCCAAAAGTTTTGAATTTGCCGCTAGGGAATTCACACGAAAGGGAACGAAGAATTCTCAATGAAAAAAGTGCTCTTTGAACCGAACTTGAAAGTTGCTTTCCATCAGACGGTTGTTCCCGTAACTCCACTCTCGACTTGGATTATATATCCATAAAGGTCCGCTCTCGGCCATTCCACACGCTGCCTAGCAGAGGCGTGGTTATCTGAAGTGGATTCTCTCTTTTGTAGTAGATGTCGAACCTGCTGCTCTATTGTCTAAGAAGGCAGCGGACGCAGCAGCTACATGGACACCTTCCTTTCGGTTGTTGCCAGTGCTTTCTTGGGCCGAGCCGGAATTCTTTATTAAAAAGAGTAAGCAAAGCCCAAAGGCTGTTATCCCAATAGGCCATCGAGCGGAACGACGAGAAGGCCCGAAAATCTTACCACCGCGGTCAAAAAAGCGTGTTCCCCTCTTTCGAAAGAAAGATCTTCGTCAAATACCGGACTTTGCCTTTTTTTTCTTTTTAGGAATTCTTCATATCCAAAGCAGCTTACCACAAGCACCCCGCCCCATACGAGTAGTTGGGGGGTTGTTCGCCCTTTGAATAAAACAAAGTAAGTAGTAAGGTAGCGTAAGCTACTTTCATTCTTAAGGAAACCGAAGAAGCAACCTTTAGTTAATAGGAGCCCTACTTTCCTCTTTGCGACCTCATCACTTCAATTTAAGTGCAAACCTATTTCTTAGTCATCGGGCTGAGCGCACCTTTGTTCAGTCGTGTGTGTTCTTTGATAGTAACTTCTTTCCTTACTTATTCAAGTAAGTGAATAGGAATTACCTTTGGTAAGGCGACGAAAAGCTACTTCAATCTAGGAAACTGCGGGAAACTCGAGAGGGTCGCCTTTCAAAGCGTTCGCCGGTAAGCGTCACGACATAATCAATAGGAAGGAGTGACGCTGACTGAATCCAATCCATAAACCCGGAAATGAAACAAAGTTCATTCGCTTTCGTCAAGTAGGTAAAGTAGGCATACGAACCACTTTTGCTTTGCCTTAGACTATTTTGGAACAAAGCAAAGAAGAAGGCAGAATGGAGAAAGGAAAGGGACAAGGGCGGTCTTGCTTGGTGCGAAGGCTGTTGGTTCGGGGGTAGGGTACAGTACTAAAGGCCCTCGGACTTCCAGGTGGTTTTTCTTTTAGGCATCTGTTTACCCACTAGTGGAAAAATTGCTATTTGTAACGCCCTATTTGTAACGGACAGTAGTAATGTTTGTTACAAAAAGTCTATTTGTAACGGACATAAGTAAATGTCCGTTACAAATAATAGTATTTGTAACGAACAAAAATAGTGTCCATTACAAATAATTGGATATACGTTACAAATAGATGAATTTTATATTTATCTATGTTATGGTGTACGACATATATTGTGACCGTTACAATTAATCTACACCGATTATACTTTTAGCCAAACAACTTAAAATTCGCAAAAACATTACTCCAACTAAACAAAAACCCAAAATCCCCTCGAACTGAAAACCCCAAAACCACGACTGTACGGCGACGGTGATTTAGGCGACGGCGGCGACGGCGTTGGGCTATCAGGCGGTTCGACGCCGTTGGCACGGCGGTTGTGCGGTTGCGCGCTGCTGCGGGTTGCTTCTGGTTGTTGGTTGCTCTGGTTGCTTCGATTTCAGCTTCTATTCAACTCGAAAGTTTCGATTGAGGACGCTCTCTCAACATTTTACTCCGATGTTCTTCCTCTAACAATCGATAGTTGCTGTGACAAACCCTAACTTTCCATATGGTAAGATAATGATTGTTTGTGATTTTTTTATTGCTTTAGTCATTGTTACTGATTTTATTGTGATTAAAATGTCCTATTTTGTCAACTTGCCAATTCTTGTGATTATTCATGTTCAAATTCCTTTTTTTAGTGTAATGATTTTGTTATTCCCCTGCAAGTTGTTTTATTTCCCAAATTTTTAGTATTTTAAAAAATGCCAGAATATCCCAAAATAATGTGAGTTTTATGTGCAATATTACTGTACTAGAAAGATTGTGTAAGTAATCTTTAGGATCCACAAACTGATGTGTTGTTTAGGTATGGTGATTTTAGGTGATGTGTTGTTTTAGGTGATGTGTATGTGAATGCGTTGATGATGTGTTTGAACTACAGCTCATTTTTTAAAGTAAATAGAATTGTGCAAGTTTGAATTTTGTATGTGTAAACTAGTAGATGTAAGGAATATTGTATGAGTATGATAATATTGGCTTACAGAGGTTTAGATTTTCACTGCTCTCTCTTTTTTATGATGTACCAAAGCCAAATGGGACACTTACGTCTAGTACTCTAGTTTTATCTTGAGAGCTTTTGCTACATCATAATTGTCATGGGAAAGAGTGTATAAAATTTTCGTCATGTTCTATTTCGCTGTTCAAACGTAGAAACTGTTCTTTTCACTGTCAAGGGGTAGAACTGTGTGAGTGGTGAATGTTGTGTAGTATTGATATCGTCTACCTAGACTTGTTGCCCTTTGCTGAACTCTGATGTTACTTGATATCATAAATTGTTGTTTCAGACATAAGTTCTTTTGAAATTTGTTTTCAGTGGTCATGCTTTTTACAAATTCTTCTTAATGTGATGTTATTGTAATTAGACATAAATAGCTGAACCTTTGAGGTCAGGCTGATACATGACTGATTTTAAAATATTCTGATCTTCATAGTTATGAGTCAGACTTGACTGAACTATTTACCTGGATTGCTCTAGATGCGATGGACTACAAAGGTTTGCTATTTACCATCAATTTTTTCTTTCCGAGTATTGTCTTCTATCTTACATGTTCTGGTGGCCACTATGCATACCTGTATAGTATGTGTCTATCTTATGAGATTGTGTCTTTTTGTCAATAGGGAATTGAGATTATAGAGCTTATCGTTGATGTTCAACACTGCCTGCAGGTTTGTCTTGACACATTTTATCTCAGTTTTCTGGTGTCTCTTTTCCTTTTTTTGCAACTAATTTCAGGCAGCTGAAAATGTTTTATTGTAGGCATATGTTGGGGTGGCTAAGATCTTAATGCTATCATTGTTGCTTTAGGGAACTATAGAGACACAGGTTACGTGTTTTTTCTTTTCCGTATTTTTTCTTCTTTAGCTTTTTCCTTTGTTATTTTGATGAGCCTTTTCTCTTAGGCATTTAGTTGTTTGCTAATCAACTATTCAGGATTCTTAATCAACTAGTCAGTCTTCTCTGTTAAATGTTTAAGGTTTTTTCTTATTCAGATTGATCAAGTTGCATAAGAAACTAGTGATCCATGTAGGGCAGAAACATAACTTCTCAGTAAATTATTAATACTCCTTCTATTACACTTTACTTGAAACAATTGAATATTTTACCTCTAATAAATAATGCCAATTGTTTCAAGTAAAACGTAATGGAGGAAGTATAAAAAGAGTACATAGAATATATAAGCATAGAATCACATACCATATCCTAATGGGAATTACAAAAACCTCATAGATAAAACATCTAAAATGGGATTATATTAGACACATCCAAACTTCTAATAGTCTATAGAGGATACTACAAATTTCTCCCCAATAAGGATGGGGTAGGGACTTTCAATAAAGTGTTCCACTACTGTAAATACTCTAGGGAAATGAGGCCGTCGATTCTCAGAAGATTATTATTCTCAACAAGAAAATCAAGGCTAGTCCAAAGTTTTAATCCATCAATGCTAGTCTAATCTCTTGCATACATGAGATACTGGCACTTATGTAGATTCACCACGTAAAATATCCTAACATCCTATGAGCATAAAAGATAAAGTTATAWCTACTGTAAAATCAAAATGAATGCTAAAGTTCAATATTCTTTGACATCCACATTTCCCGACAGCAAGGTTTTCCTACTTCAAATTTCATTAAAGCAAGATTACTATACCAAAGATGAAACAAAAAGACCATATTCTACTCATCTTAAATWTAACATATAAAACTAAGGATGTAGAAACTCATTGAATTTCATCATGCATTGCATCACAAAGTTGCTTGGGCTTCATATTTACTATACCAGGATGGTTAAGTGCAGTAGACTGGTTCACCACAACAATAATATTATTCCGTAAATCCTCCTGCAGAGACGAAAAAATCTCAGAAGAAGCCATATACCCGTATCACAAATCCCGTGAAGTTTAGATAGCCTATCCTTTAAAGTATCACAGAGGATCTAGTTGAGGATCACCATTAGATTCAATAAAGAAAGGGAGAATCAACCTAAATGCCTAATTCTAGCTCAATGATCAAACAACCCTTCCTGTGTATACATATTATACTCAAGAAGCATACTCCAACCCATACTATCATGAACACTTGGCTTTACATTTACAAATCTACTGCATCGGTACAAGGCAACTTTCTATTACTCCCAAACTATCTCTTCCTTTTCTCGCCTTTTAGTATTTTAAAACTTCACAATCTTCCCTACCTTTCTCTCCCTATTCATTACTCTTAAAGTGTGTTTATTATAGAAAATTTTGACGTCGAGAATTATTCAAATATGCGTTTCATACAGGAAATTTGGTCAAAACAGGATACAGGATTGGCAGCTCAAAACAGATAAAAAAAACCAATTTAGAGGGGGCATGTACAAAAAGAAGGGGAAGTGAACCAAACGTTCAATACGTGAACCAAACAAGAAAGAAGTACAATATCATAATAAGAGCCGAATTTTTCTGTCAACAATGAAACACAAAAAAACTTACAAGTTAGTATTACCTAACTTGATATTATATAATTTAAAAAATGATGGTAGTTCAAGTAATCAAGTATTAATCATCAATCAGAGGATCATACTTCAAGTATAGTCGCAAAAAATCAACAAAGCTAATAGTTAATTCTATGTACATACAATTAGGCGATTACCAAAGATTAGATCTGTAGCATTTATTAAACAATGCACAGGGTGAATTATATATTTTTAATTTCTAAAGTTGATCCTTTGCATCAGCAACATAACAGTCAAACACATAGCAAGAATTAGAATAGAAACAAATTCTACCTAAGCATCTTTGGAAAGGTCAATAATAAGATGCTAACACCAATTGAAAATTTATGGAAAAAATGATAATTCAGAAGACATCTACATATAATCTATGAAACAGCTTATCTAGATAGCTTTGATGCAAAAGTCACAGCAGCACGGACAAAAAACTAGAGAGGAAATTACAAAAGGGGAGATACATAAACAGTTTAAGTGGCAATGCTACTTGCAAATACCGCAATCACACAATGACATTTTGAAATTGCAATTTTAAAATGGTTAATCACCTACAATAGTCCACACAACATGAAAAAAGAAACAAGCAGAAAATTCTTTGAAATAATATCGAATTAGCAGCAAAATAACATCAACCAACACATCAACACCCAAAACTAAAGCAGCAAAACACATCAACTAGCACCATCAACACCTTACTAGCAGCCAAAAAACATATTAGTGCCCATTTCTTTGTTCTTTAAATGAGATTAGTATAGTAGAATCTAAATTGCACTAGTGATAATACATGTGTCTCTACGATAGGTATTATGTTAAGGTATGAGATTATCTACAACTAATTTAATTAGTAGTTCTCAACTCTCTTTCTGATCAGTTACAAAATTATCGTCGATGGAAATTTCTATTACACTAATTCATCAGTTGCATTTAGAAAGCCACAATACACAACAATCACAACTTTAGGCCATGACACCCTTGTATTGATCACCACTTCGATGATTGCAGCACCAACAAACAAACAACACAGGCACTTGTAAAATCGAAACAAAAGATTAGAACGAAACCACACAACAGTATAAACTAAACACAACATGAATAGAATCAAGACAGAAACTCAAAAAAAAATTAAAAAACAACCTAAGAAAAATTAAACCACACGCCTAGCCAAGTTTCATTATAGTGCATCGGAGAAATGCCAAAGTAAACATAAAAATTAAAATCAAGTGAAAGGAAATTTTTTTACGATTTCTTTGTGTGCTTAGGACAACTGAAGATTAACTACCAAATCTTTTACGCGGGATACCTTCTCAATCCCAAAATTAAAAATCATAATTGTGGTCTTGTCACACTTCTTAATAACCACTTCTTTATTGTTTGACTTGGCCTTATAATTAGCTCTTAGTAAGATAATTATATGACATAGGAATGTTTTTTCTATGTGTGGGCTTTATTTAAGATAGTAGTATATAGTTCCTTAGTTTTGAACTACTAATAATGCTGAAGTCTGTCCTCATTAATTACTCATAGAGATTATCCTTGACTCCCTGCAATGTTTGATATTTTTGTCCAATCTTATCATCATTCCTAAACTGCTGAGATCGTGTGACAGTTTCTGATTATGTGATTAGAGATTACTCGATGGTCGACTAATGGTCTCGATTTTCCTCTCTCGATTACTGCCACCAAAAGAAGCTCTTAAAATCGTTGCTCTTTATTTTCCGGCTGCCTCCCGTCACCCGCTCGACCTACCACCCTCAGGCCTGTTGTCCCAACTCATAGTCTCTCGCACCACTCACACACTCTTATCTTAGATTTAAGCAAATCACTCTCTCTCACAGTGTGATACCCTATACTATGTTCGCACAGTGTGCACAGCTCACTCCACTCATTCTGCCCATCCAGCTCGGCTTATTTTTGTTAAACATGCATGAAATCATCTATGCTGGCTGTGATGGTGTGTGTGTTGTGTTAACACGTTTAGAGTATTGATCATAACGATTCTAAGCAATCAGGGTGCCGCATAAGAAGCCTTATATAATACAAAAAATAGTTTTAAGGACATGAGTGAACTTAAACATCTAATAGGTAGAAATTTAATTAAAGGGTTTATGGCGTCCGAATTAATGCAAATAAGATCTAACCTAAAATGTACAAAAAATTTTGATGAGTCATTTTTTAACATCGGGATTAACAAAGAACGTCACCTAAAATGATATAGGTTGTGTAAACGCCGAAACGATCATAACTAAGCCCTAAGGAAGCTTAAATCACAGTGTTTTAGACATTGATCGAGCTTTAAAACCATATAATATGTTAAAAAAATTATAAGTTAGGCGCAGAACCTATAAAATGGCCAAAAATGCCATTTCAGCACCCTTAAACACCCTGAACAGTTAGGTATGGTCTAAACGACCTGCAACCAATTCCGATAAGAAGCTTAAAATAAATTTTTGAGGACGGGTATGCATTGAACTTGTAAAACTCACTATAATAGAAGATAAATGTATAAGTTACGCGTAGACAAAAACCAATAAAACCCTACCCATCGACAAAAATTTGGTCATTTCACACCACTAAATGACCGTGATAGGTTTGATCAACTGGTTGAACTAAAACTTAGAGTCATCTCATAGGCTCCTAAGGAAGGGCTTAATACGGATCGTTTAACTTGTTTAGGACTGATCGAGGTTTTAAAAACTATGGTAATACGTAAGGGGGGAAAGGGGGAAAAAAAATTATTAAGTTAGGCACGAAAGACGCCCTCATGTAAATAACCAAAACATGACGGATCCATTATGGCCATGTGTGAACACTTTGTGACTTGTCATTAGTTTTGAACTCATGTAATGTGCATATCCTTAGTTTCTATTTATATTATAATTTAAAATTTTACAACCTTCTCATTAAACTTTATTTATTTCTATATTATTTTTTCATTAGCGAGTTACCTGGAAGTATCGTCAAGCTACAATGAAAAATCAAAAATCAAACAGCGTTCGAGAACATTGGGCAAAGTTCTTTTAGGGACAATCAATATTATTGAAATGAGGTGGTATCCGCTCATTAGAGTGACTAATTGGTTATCACCTCTTTGTATTATAAACTATCGAAATCTTTCTCGATCGCCCTCTCGCAACACAAACAATATCTATCCGCTTACTTGAAAATGTATATTCAATGCTACATATATAACCCATTCATTGTTTGGATAGCGCTGTTACACTTATATTGGTGTTGTTACAGGGAAATCGTGATCTTGAGTAAATGATTTCCGTTTCGACTCTTATAGGGCTGGAGCTGTCGATTATGCATACCAAATTTTGATGATACCCTATGATTTGCCTCCTGCTCGCCTATCCTTCGAAATAGCGGGTGCGAGATTACTTAGGCGAACCCCTTATATATAGCTTAGTTTATCAACTAATACAAAAAGCAAAAAAATGGTAATTTTTATAAGAGAAGATCTTTCGTTAAGTGTTAACTGGACAATTAATCAAAGTTTTAACAAGAAGTATATGGGGTTATTTTTAACGAAACTATTTCTACATAATGTGTCGTGTACCATTTTAGTAGTATTATTTTAGCTAGCAGAAAAAGGCCTAGTATTTGTAACGAAAGACTACACCTGTGTGGCCGTTACAAATAGAGTTCATGTATGTGGTGGTACAAACATGTTGTTGTCCGTTACAAATAGTTAGGGAGTTATTTTGCTGCAAATAACGCTGGTGAGGCTATTATGGAATCGGAACATCACCATTGTCCTGTTAAAATATAAATTTTATTAATTTATCTTAGTATACGGGACTAATTCACCTACTGTTCTCTGTTTACACCTATATAGTGTTCTATGTTGTAACGCCCTGCCAATTGTAACGACATGACTTCTCGTTTACAAAAGATAGGCCGTTTGTTGTACCGTTGTACAGCAATGGTGCATGTTTTTCACTATGGTTTAGCGACCGAGGTTGGATCTACAGCTACAAAGTAGCGGATGACCTCCGTATTAGCTTTTCGAATTACCAGAAGGAACTATCCATCAATTTTTTTCATAATATCTTCCCAGAGGTATTTTTTGGGTTTAATCTGGTCCAACATACTGCAAAAAACCAATCATAATCTCTTAACTGAGACCTAGCTCGCTCTCTCTTTCTTTCCTTGCGGGCTGGAAGCACACCTATCCTATTTCCTTTATTGCAGCGGAAATTGGCTGTTGACTTCTTACTATGTTTTTTGCACTTGACTGGTAACTCCGAATAAGTAGAACCAAGAACAAGCTTGACGAAGAGAACCTTCGATTCTCCTCACCTGCTGGCCAGTGCGAGTTTCCACTAGTCTTGCGGGCGAGACGCGGACCGATGCTTTCTTCGTGACCCCACAACTCAACTCCGAAGTTTGCCGACCCAACGGAGCTAAGAAAGCGAGTGATTTTTCTACGCAGGCAGCTTGGTTGTGACAACACTAGAGAGAAAGCGGCAGCCAATTCGCGGTAATTTATAACAACCTTGTTGCTGTTATTCTAAAGTTTCCTCAACGCCCTTACGACAAACATAAGCTGTAAAAGTTGATCGGTTTTCTCACTTGCTCTAATAGGCTCGCCCGCCATACAAGCGTGCCTTAGGAACTTATCGGGCCCGCCGAATCCCTGAGCCACCCGTCAAAAAAGTTGAAAGGAGGTACCACCCACCTACCCTATCACTTATATGCAGTCATCCGTTTCTCTACAGCCACGAAAAGGAACTGCAGAGAATCTGAAGATGGTGGGGTGTCCGGCTTACAGCATACAAATAGCATCCCATAATAATAACCACTTAGGCCATCTATAGACTACCAGTGATTTAGTATCCGGTCAAAATCGTGGCAATGAGCTCCGACCCGAAATGGGTAGGGCTGCCTGGTGGACCAAAGATAATGAAACCAAATCAGACCGGTGGGTAGTGTAACCACCAGGTCGAGCTTGAGCTGATGTAAGATCAGTCTATTACCCCCTCTGTCTTTGTTAGCCGTCCATATCGCTGAGCGACTTCTCACCGCCTATGAGCCGGCTTGCACAAAAGACTCCTAAAATCCACCCTCCCGAGCCTTTTCTTCCACCTTTCCTCTTCCAATCCTCGATCAAACTTGCGTATCTCCAGGCGCCTATGAAATGGGCTTCCTTCGCCTATTGTATGTATCGGCTGGCTTCGTCCCGAACCAAGGCAAGTTGTACTTGCGGGAGCGCGTGCGTGTAGGAAAGGTCACCACTACATAAGCTAAAAGACTACGATTACAAGCGAAGCTGAACTCGCTTTCTATTCTCATTGGGATTTGTATCGATGAAAGAATTCTATAGATTCGTATAGTTTTGCTACTCTCTAACTAACATACATACAATGGAACTTCACGGCACGGCCAAAGAAATGAGCTTCGCTCGGTTGCCTTCCTCCGCTAACGAATGCCTTCTTCTCTTCTCTAAGTCTGAAAAAAAAGTGGGAGAGCAGATTTCAACCTACGTAGAAAAACTTCAACAAGATTTACATGGTCTCTGTCGCTTTTAACCAACTCGGCCACTCTCCCCTTCCCGGCCATGGCCCTCCTCAATGGATTGATAGAAGAGGTGATTTGTTCGCTGAATCAATCAAGAAAGCTAATGAGAAACTAAGACTATTAGCTTAGCTAGCGTTCCGGGGGAATCTATCATTGAGTCCAGTTCATAACAATCTATGTTAAAGCAAGGGGCAAAGCTTCCGGTAGACAGGCTTCCCTCTCATGTAGCGTGCGGCCTTCCTTCGTTCTTTCCCCATGCCACCCCTCTCGTCATAACAACTTCTTATAGCTCTGCTACTCCTACTTAAATAGCTTCCACGACTTACTTAAGCTAGTCTACTAAAAAGGGCTACAGCAAGCATAGCTTTCCCCCTTCCTTGTTGTGTGTCGCATCTTTGCCTTACCGCAGGCACTGAAATGAAATGAGTGGAGATCTTCCTTACCTCCTTGCTAATTACCAAGAACTTCTGCGTATAGCAACTATGGCGAAGGAGAAATGGGTTGTTGAATAACAACTTCTTTACACCCAAAAAACGACTCGGAGCCAAAAGGAAAGTGCAGTCTACAAGAAGCTGGCAGAAGCTTTAGCCATGCCATTTTGGCCATATTCACATTTTCTATTCTACCAAAGCACAAGTTAGCTTTTTCTAGTTATATCGTATGCGTTGCAAGCCTCTCCGGAATGAATTGTTATATTAGCTAATGAGTGTAACATTCATGCCATAGACCACATATTCACCTTCCTCTACAAACAGCATATTATCACTATTCTGTGCTCTGCTATAAAGAAAGTTAACGAAACCAAGCTCTACTGATCGCGCTCATCACAAAGAGGAAGGAGGATCTAGAAAGAGACAAGGATCTCTAAAACCAATAACTTCCCACTTAGAGCCACCTTTTGAATCGCCGACGACCTATCACTCCTAGCCTGTGGCCAACACAAAGAATAGTGCAAACAAAGGCAGGGTCGCCTAACAAAATAAATTAGGCCACAACTAGAATACAACATTAGTGAATACATAGACGAGCTTCAGTAAAACGAGAACTACAAATTCTTCCCCAACAAGCCTAGGTATTTACACTAACGTATCCAGTCAGTTTAACAGTGCCGGATATTTAAGAATTTAGAAAAAGGAGACCGCTCTACCACTGGAAGACTACTACAGAGGATGAAACAAAACGGACTTAAAGCGTTAAGCCTGAAACATCTCTACTTTGCGGATCTATGAACCAATAATCTGACCATAGAAAATGGTGATTAGTCACTTTTTCACCCAAATAAACACTGGGACATAAGGAGTATACGTAGTGAAGCAAAGAACCCACTCCCCAGGACACAGGATAGACCTCCAGGGCAAAAGGGGGGTCTATTTAGATAATCAATCGCATCACACGATGTTACAATACTTGCCATCAAATCGAAATCTTCCGGCGGTCCTAATCCTAAAGTGTGGCGGGCTAAGAATAAAGACTACCCTCTACCAAAGGTATACATAAATAAGATGTTGCCCCAATTGCCATTAAAACATGCGACAGACCTATATCACCTTCATCTTAGTAGCAGGTATGATAGCAGTCCCCTCCAATTCTTATCTGTCTAGCGTACCGAGTTTTCGGTCGACTGACATGACAAAAGATGAGTTCTGACATAAAATAACATAATAACATATAGAAAATCGATTCTGATCAAGCTGAAAAGCAAACCGGTTCAATCTTAAATTAAGAGGAGTATTGCTGACTAATATAGCATGCAAATCAAAGTCAGTCAAATAGCGGTTCGAGACTATTCACTTCAATATGAGGCATATGGAGGTAAGACCTTTAAAATAAGGTCTCGGCGGTTGGTTGGTCAAGCTAAAGCTTGCAATAGGATATGTAGAAGAAGGGGAAGGGGGCGGGTTTAGGAATACATCCTATGCCAAAAAAAGGTGCTGGTCTCGATCTCGCTTGCGTTATGTAATGCCTGTAGACGATCAAACTAAAAATGTCGTCCGCCAATACCGAAGATAATCTAGTATGAAACCCATATCCTCGTTCCGCAGATTGAATATTCGACTCAGAAAGATCGTCTTTGAACTCACAGAAAGTGTGAAATGAGATACGTAAGTCATACTCGAACTATTGGAGGCAACAACAAGGAACGATGAATAAAGGGGGCAAAAAAATTTTCTTAAATTATTTTCTATTTTTAGATTTTTAAAATAATTGTTATATTTGGTGATCTCCAGTTAAGTTTCCTACTTCCCTTCATTGTACAACTCTCCCTCTGAGCGAATATAAGTAACTCAAGCCAAATAAGTATTTAGTTAGACCTTAATTTCTTCGGATTTTTCTAATTAATTTTCTCTGAGGTGATTATTCATATATAGCTTTCTATACCTAATACAAAAACATGAGCTACGTCTCCTATCTAATGGTCTTATAATCAAATAAAACTTCAACAAAATAATACCCGAGGAAATACGATGGAAACCTTCCTAAGAACACTCAAGAATCAGGAACTCTTGTTTGGCAGGGCAAGACGTGTCTCTAGGTGCGATCTTTAGATCAACGTGGCCATAATTCCACGAATAAATCCGAGAGAAATCTAAAACTATCCTTTCGTTTTTGGAGAAATATATACAGCCACGACGGCTTCGCGCTAACATATACGCAGAGGCCTGCGTAAAACATACGTAGAGCCTACTACTAGTTACGTCGGTCTTCCCTGCGTATATACGCGCAGCCCCTCGATATACGCAGGTTTTTCCCCTCCTCGTGGCCTCTCGTGCCAATCACAACTACGTGCCTGCCTCGATTGCCTCAACCATCCGATATCACGTAACAGTAACTCTTTGCGGATCGTTTCCTCTCTGTCTCTAACTTTGCGCCTGATTCATTCTCTCATGCTTCTCATACCACTCTCATCACAACACACTCTAAATACATACGTTCTTGAGTCAAGCATCGCTATCCTCTGTAATTCCCGACCATCAACAAGGCGATAACAAGGTTTTACTTCTGAGAGGTACTTCGCCAAACATACAACACACTCTATTCTCCATTTCCTCACTATAGGAATAACTATTGCCGAATTTTCAATCTAATTAAACAAAGAGTAGATTAGAAACTCACGTATTTAATTGTTCTAGTGTAAATATGTAGGCAGTGTAATGTAACGTTTTTCCCATTGTTTTTCAATTCTGCTATTTATATTGCCACATTTATCCTATTATTATATCACTTGTCCTAATTATTCTAACGATTCTTATCCTTACTTTCTGTTAAAAATCTATATATAGCATAAGTGTACAAGGCGGTAAGGTTCATTTCGCTCGTTTTTATTACTGAACTAACAGTTCTGTTTTGTTTTATCCTTGTTATTTTTTAGCGATTCCAAGGCAGACGGTTCATTTTCGCTCGTTGATTATTACTCAAAAACTAACATTGTGTTTGCTTTGCATATCTGTGTGAAGGGTCCTAAGAATATGCGAGGTTTTTTATAATATAAAATGACACTTGATTCTTTGCAATACTTCACTATTGTCATTGTTGTATCATTTGTATATATTGCGATTAATATTTACTAAGACCGGTCCAAATGTTGTGATTCAAACTTTTATAATGTCAGATAAAACTCTGGACCTAATTCGGTTTTAGGACATCCCGTTTCTTAACTTGACTATGCGAGATAGGAGTATGAATTGGAGGTATTAAGAAAAATTAATGTAGTAGTCATTGAGGTATATTCTGTGAGTTTGAAAGGTTAGGTCTCTGTGGCATAATAGATGATGAATACAACATATCTTATCGATTAGTAATCTTTGTATTAGTAATCTGCTTTTAAGGTGCTATGAAATGTAAAGTATAATGGCAATTAAAACGCAGTTATAGAATGAAATTGCAATGCAGGAAAACCGAGTATTATCTGATGCCGCTACTACTGCGGGCAATTTGGTGTTACAGATCTGTTATTCGTCCATGTCCCTGAAACCCACGAACTGGTTACTTGGATCCATGAAACGTAATGGGCCATGTTTTTAAGAAGGCACCAACGTTTAAAATCGGGCGATAACCAACGTTGAATAACCTTAAAATATGACAGAATAGGAACTCTCCTTACTTCAAGACAACCACTACCCAAACCGCACTCACGTTGCGGCGAGATTCCGTGGCTCAAGCCCACGCAAAGCACCGATGAAAGTACCAAGAACCCGCTGCATATCTTCATCGCTAATCCGCTATACGCCAGAGGTTGCGGCACACCACATTTACTCTACAGTGCCCTTCTCGAGGATTGTTTTATCTTCCAAGCATAGATATATTTACGTCCCTGTATTTGGGTTACCAAAAAACCTCCATCCATCGGATCATATTAGTGTAGACAAACTACTTCGTGTGTACAAATTTTCTCTCGTCCGCAACCTGATCCTCCCTCGACAACATCCTTCTGTTTCTTCCACGTGAATTGCGGATTTAAACTTTCCCCTAGTGTCAGTCAATTTCAAAGATTTCACCAGTTAAGAGAGGGAAGAGCCTTTACTGTTCCTTTAGGTTATTAGGCGGGTCTCGTTGACATTTTCACAAGTCTTCCAATTCCTCGTGCCATTCGATTCCAAGATTTCGATGGTTCACCGCAGAAGTCTGCATAGTTATACGCATCCCAGTGAAAACATTCAATAGCGAATGAAAAAAAGGTTCCCTAATCCAATGTGATCTCGTTTTCCTAAATCCAATCACCATATTAATGTCCCTAATATAATGATAGCTACAAGCACTCATATTCCATTAAAGAGCGGTCAATGAAAGTCTCACGAGGGTCCTATTTCATCGCCGCTTACTACTGAGTATGGCCTGTACACAATATTGATAAGACGTTAATGGTCAAAGAAGGCGCGTTTTTATACTACGTCCTCGTGAGGATAGTTCTTTGCGATGGACATGTATGACAATTGTTCTTGGTGTTGTTTAATAGATGTCCAGTTACCAACTCTTGTGTT
>SNQN01006395.1:11854-38950 GCA_008642245.1 Bassia scoparia | reverse complement strand
TTGGGTGTTCTGCAAGGGTAATCGCGTTAGAAGGTTTATTTTAGCTGTAGTTTATTATTCAGATTAAGCAAGGGTGATTTCTGTTTAAGCAACAGAAGATGCATGGGGTAGGAGCATAACATTGCGTGTGCGTATACATATATATAGTCGACAGTCATGGCCAATCATGCTTAACTCAGCATYTATCTTTGCATTCTTAATCAGTTTAAGCAAGAAGTAACCAGCATCACCAGTGAAAGTTTTGCCCGTTTTGTTTGTTCCATGAAAATGCATTTGGATTTTGATGTCGGCGTAACCAACGGTTATGTATGAGACGACCCCCAAAAAAGTGTTTAATACAAAGTACTCTGTAACATAGATGAGTTGGATACATATTTGATAGCTTACCACCCGTGCTTCTAGGTCCAACATCTGAAAAGTTGTTCCTTTGTTGTTAACTAATAATGCTCAATGATGTCCCATTGCTATAATTTCTATTTCATGACGTGTTTTATTTCTTTGTGTGCAGCATGAAACGAACTCTTGCAAGGTACAGTAATGCTCTGGAAAACTCTGAAATACTCGTTGGAAAACCAAGGCCGGAGGTATGAATCTGACATACATACATACATACATCTGTTTGTTCCATATGAAGAAATCGACATACTGATAATTGATCATGATTAATAAAAGACCTCTCTGCTCCCTTGAGCTTGCCGTCAAATAGCTCTTTTTTTACTTTCTTATGTGACTTCGATCTTTTTCTAAGCTCTCTTATTGATTAGCAGACCGACGATGCCAATGAGATTGATAGTCTGAGAGACGAGATTGCGAAGCTCCAACTGAAACAAACGTACATTGCCTTAACCTTGTCATTAATGCAGGCCCCTGTCTTTCTATCCTGAACTCTTCCCTTAGTGACATTTGGTAACTATTTCAGGCGGCTTCTGGGTAAAGATTTATCAGGCTTAAACATGAAAGAACTGCAGCAGCTGGAAAAGCAACTAAATGAAGGCTTAGTWTCAGTAAAAGCTAAGAAGGTGACTTAGTCTCCATTCTGTTTATAGTTTACCCATAAGCTTAAGGCCCTTATATATGACATTCATAACATTTCGTGCGATTATACGCTACTGCAGGACCAACTACTGGTGGAACAACTAGGGAATTCACGCATGCTGGTGAGTCCTGATCTCAAAAAACATTCAAATCAACATATTGTTCTTTTGTATGATTTTGGCCTTACATAATTGTTACCTTTTTTTTTTTAATGAATTAGGAGCAGAGGGCCTTGCAAGAGAATGAGATATTGCGCAGACAGGTAACTGTACATATTTTATGGTAAACTCCTTCATATGTAAACATTTTACCTAGGTCCCAAAAGGTATCTCGAGTCTTGACTTCTTGAGTGTTATGATACCGTGTGTGAATACTAACAAATCTGTGTGTATTTTGCAATTGAAATGTGATCTGTAGATTTGCTGAGCTTAAAGGCTTTGTAACGCCATCTGAAAGGCAGAACCTAAGTATCTGAATACTATCCCATGGACACGAAGGATTCCCCGAGAGAAGTGGGCTCTTCGGTTTTGATGCAGCTTGCAACATGACCCTGACAAAGCCGATTCAGATATTACCTTACACCTAGGGTATTGCTCTTTTTCCCCCAATTATGTAAAGTTTCAGGAATTAGTGTTGCTTATTAGCTCGGCTAAACTGTTTGTTCATCATTTAGGCCACCTTCTGAAAAGGTTCGAAAGAGAAAAGCAACGGAGTGGACAGTGGAAGTCCGGCAGCTTCTCAGTGATCATTCTTCTCTGCATCATTGCTAGCTGCTGCTTAATTTGGCACCAGAATAGGTGGTTTTGGTAACATGGTAAACAGCAGGATTGTATGGCACTTAGCTGACAGCTTAATATTAGATATTGAATAAGTTGTAAATACTTAGTTATAGTACTCGCAGTACCTATCGAATAGTATGCTATCCCGGAAAAATGCTAATGCTATCTGTAGTTCATATGCGACTTTAGGTGAATGTTTTGCTAAACAGCAGCAAAATTTGTGTCTATTGTCTGTGATGAACTTGAAGGCATATTTTTTGGATGTGAATTTGCATATGTGATTGGAGATGAATTTGCAAACCGAATTTAGTAGGATATAAAACATTCCGTAGAATGATCATAGCTAGGATCGGAAGGTTATCAATAACAAGCCCCCTCCATGGGAGCCATCTTAACTATGGGGTGGCTCTCATAATCATCTGGTAACTTGATTAACTTCGTTTTGCCAGCTCGAATGTTGACATGCTAAGGTTCGATAGGCCGGACACGGCATGGAGAAATAAACTAAAACGAAACGAAAAACGATCATAGTTGAGATTATCCATGGAAAATATATATTCAAAATTCGAAGTAATCCAATTTTAACAACTTTGTACACATTGGCCCGTCATTGGGGCAAAAACAGTACTAGTATATACAATAACAAACACAAACATTCTTTTGTATATATTGTATACATCCTATACTACAAACAATCTAATATAAGTTGTGAGAAACAAACAATTGCAATTGTAATGTACTCAATATTACAAAGGTAATTCTAACAATACACTTATTTTTATACAAAATTATTCTTTATTCAATCTAATACTACATACAAGAAATGTATAACCCTATTTTGGAAGTCTAAACAATCAATTACTCTTTTCTCTTAGCCAAAACTTCAGAGAACAACAATTAACCTCTTTATTCACCATTTCCAGTAAATTCTCAAGTTCACCCAATTTCTTCTTCAATTCTTGTGCTGCTAACTCATTTTACTGCTCTTTTTACTTCTTTCAAACCAGCTTCAATCTCTTTTACTGCTTCATTTTACCTTCTCAATCTCCTTAACCATCAATTTCCCACTAAAATTCAAATCAAAACCCTCAAATTCTGCAGAATCAACAAACCCAAATCACCACTTTTCTCATTTCAACCACATACCAAAACCCTCAAAATCAGCAAATTCACCCCTTTCATTTCTTCATAGCTTCATGAAATCCCTTTTCTCATCACAATTGAAGCTTTTAACACCCGTTTTCTTGCAATTCACATCTTCAATTTCTCTTGGTGTGATTGATTTCAGGTGTTGAAGAGCTGAAGAAGGAGAATCAGGATGAAACTTACTGCATGAGTTAGTGTCAAACGAAAATGACCCACTTGAGAAATTGAAGAACTGATTGAATTCAAAGCATCTAAAATGTTTAAACTAAACGAAAGATAATCTTCTGCAAAATTTCCCTTCCATTTGCTAATTGGGTAATTCAAATCTTTCACCAATTTCGCAAATGCTCTGTTTATCCCCTGTAAAAATCTGAAACAGGGATGAACCATGATAAAGAAAGACATATCAATCCATGTTTTTGTCAGCAATCAATTGATTCAAACTTTCAGATAAGTAAGATTGAAAGTTTTTCAGAGCAATTGATTCAATGATCCAGTTTCGGTTCGATTTTCGAGGAATATTTGGTTGATTTCTTGATCAATAAACACCATTGAAAAAAAACCCAATTCACATGAAAGAAATAAAGTTTGAAACTTTTGATTCAAAAAAATTGAGCTCTTTTTAAAGATTGGAAAAATTAACAAGTTGAAATTTTTTTTAAAGAAGAAAATTTGGAGTAGCAAAGTGTGTTACAAGTTTTGTTCTTATGCCCTGTTTGGCGCGGACTAGTCAACTTGTAGTTATCTTGTTGTGAGCAAAGTGTGTAATAAAGTTTTACTAGTCGTCATCAAACACGCCTTATTTATAAAAAATATTTTGATGCATAAATCATAATAATAATAGTAAGTAAGTTATATATAGGGATGAGCAAAAACAGTGGTAACCGGCCCGTACCTGGAACCGGTCCGGAACCGGCGGTTCGGAACGGAACCGGTTGGATCGGTACCTGGTTCCGGTTCCAAAAATGGGAACCGGTGGTGACCGGTTCGGTTCTGGGTACAAAAATTTTGGAACCGATACCCAGTGGGTACCAGGGTACCTAGGTTCGGTACCGGTATCCGGCACCACGTTTTATAAATCCAGTACCAAGTAACTGGTTATGACTTTGAGTTTATTAAAACATTTGTTAAAGGTAAAAAAATCCAAATTATTAAAATATAGAAACTTGAAATACTATTGTATAAAGCATTGTGTTTTTGTGACCAAATACTACATAATACAAGTATGAAATTAGCTAGATAACTTTGCCTTTTACTTATTTTATTTTTTAAAAATCTAACCGGGTAACCGGTTCCCAAGCGGTTCCGGTTCCGGTTCCTGGTCCAAAAATTTTGGAACTGGTCCAACCGGTTCCGGTACCTGGTTCCAATTATTAGGAACCGTCGTTCCGTTCCGGTCCACCCAAAATGACCGGGTACCCGGTCTTGCTCAACCCTATTTATATATGATGACCACGCATCTAAGACTTAGAATTTATGAGTATGATAATGATATGAGTAATGAGAATCAAATGTCTCATTTTGGTGATTTGCTTGTGCAAGCAAAGCATAACATGGTGGATGTAATTGCGGAAGATTAACATTAATTAATTAATTAATTTCGATAAAAAGAATTTGTAGTTTAAAATCGTTTTAATGGAATAAATAAATTCAATGATGGTAGTGAAGTGACGGTTAATTGATAATATTTATAGATGATCTTAGGACAATAATAAATATATTTGTTAAAAATAAAATTATTTTTGAATTCATGGCAAATGCATGTGTTTAATCATGTAATTAATGCTTAGTTGATGCCAAATATTCTTGATTTGATTCTTATATACAATCCTTAAAACTATATGTAGCTTTTTCCATTTTTTATGAATTGAAATCAGTATTTCATTGTTTGAAATCGTAATATATCACCCTATAATCCAATAATCAATTCCTAAATCAAATACGAGTAATCAATTTCGAAATCCAACAATCAAATCCTAAATCAACTAAGATTGATATGCTAAGAATGTGATGAATTTGCTCGATTGTAATACAGTATTTTTGTCAGAAATTAAAACTTCATGTACACTCAATCATTGAGTTTGATTGCTAGTTTATTATCTACAGAAGTTATTATATGCATCTGATGCACAATAAATTTATCATGCATCAAGTATATAGTGACCTTTTAGTCTATATAGACATATAGTAACTCATTCTTCATTTTACATCAATATAGTGATAAATAATAAGGATCACTATATTGATCAAAAGAGTTACTATATTGACCAAAAGGGTCAATCTAATCTGATATACATTAAATTTATTGTGCATCCGATACACCTAATACTTTGTCTATTATCTATGCATTTAAGGAGTCAAGATGCTGAAGAATGAAGAACATGACCACTTAGTGGGCTCTACCATCTGAGATAAGGATGAGGCTCCACCTAATACTTTGTCTATTATCTATGCATTTAAGGAGTCAAGATGCTGAAGAATGAAGAACATGACCACTTAGTGGGCTCTACCATCTGAGATAAGGATGAGGCTCTTGGATTAGTGAGGTAGCATCTTGGGCCCCAGTCCATTGGGCCATGGCCCAGTAATGTCAACTAAGGCTTCTACTTCTCCTGTAAGCTTGGCTAATTTAAGAGTTCAAGTTAAAAGAGGAGGCAGTTAGAGTTCACTTTTAAGTGCGTTTTCTTCACCTTCTAAAGTGTGTAAAGTTCAAGCCAACATATCTGTTTGACTGTTTTAAGTTTGATAAGTTCAAAACTTCAAATATGTCATGTTAGGTCTAATAAGCTTTTGTTTAAAAATGAAGTTGTTGAATAACGGCAAATCAATTCCTATAAATTTAAACGGGTTCAAAAAAACGATTCGTATTTCGTTTATAATATAAGCACAAAACAATTAGTAATTGAGTTGTGTACCTACCTTGATTTCCTTTTGCTCCCTTTTACCTCAATTTACTACTTCTAGCTTCTACTACTAATAATAAAGAATTGTAAATCAATCATTTTTTTTTATTACCTCCAAAATAAAATAAAATAAAATAAAAATCATTTTAAAAAAATTACAGGGAGGATGACATGCATGTTCTACATAATTTGCATAACATGTGGTCTAATCACATGCATGGGGACAACAAATTTTGCACAACCCAACCTCATTTGTGTCCCCATTTAGGGATAGTTCATCATCAAAGATCACATAAGTCAACATCGCCCGCCCGACCCGCGCCCACAACGACCCGCCCGACCGGCCCAAACAGCAACTAATTATTGTTTAGTTTTATATAATTACATGAGTTTAGTAAAGTTTAGAGCACAAACATGCCTAATCTTAGCACAGAGTTTTGTAGCTTCAAAATTACCAAATTATTAAGTAGACAGCTGAACATCACTGGAATACATGCAGTACATTTATAACCATGTTCCATTT
The DNA here is from genome assembly GCA_008642245.1 of Bassia scoparia. NCBI lineage: Eukaryota > Viridiplantae > Streptophyta > Magnoliopsida > Caryophyllales > Amaranthaceae > Bassia > Bassia scoparia. The sequence goes on along the minus strand of SNQN01006395.1, from coordinate 32,564 downwards.
ATATTCCATTTTCTGTAATTATATTTCTGATTTTGTATTAATTGTATATACCGAATTGTGGAATGTGGATGATAGTGTACGATGCCGCGTAGCCATCCCATTTTTTATAATTCGCATCGTTCACATTATAATCTTATATATTGTAATTAATTTTATCGGATGAAGTAGATAATAAGATTTAAAAAAAATTGAGTTAGATTTATATGGTAATTCTCTATTTTATTTGACGTACAAATAAGACGTATTTACAATAAGAATTGCTTGTATGAGGTCATAAATGTGCAAACATTTCTGATCTTCTTGTGGTTTTTAATTTATTTACTAGAAATACTTTGAGAATGATGTTTTTAGTTAGAGCTACGATAAATGCAACACCATCTTAATTATCAAAAAAATTTAATAAAAAAATACGATTATTATAGGGTGACTTGTTAAAAATTGTATCACAAATTTTTCTTTTTCTTTTTGTATGAAATAATTGTATACATGATAGAACAATGCAACTCATTAACCCTATCTCATGCAACCATGTCATTCTAGCCAAAAATATGTTATGAATCATATTTTTTCTAGATCTATTTTCAATCAGTATATTTCATTATTCAACCATATACGGAGTAACATTTTAGCTTATACTACATATTCAATACCAATTTAACAATATACATTACTCCGTAGTTTGATGCAAATTAATATGTTCTGTCTTTAATATTCATTTATAGGAAATGCTATACGCGATCTCTTAGGCTGCAAATAAGCATTAAATTCTTGCTTAAAATGGTATATATAGATTTATGTTAAAATTGCACAGAATATTGATGTCATAAATAACAGAAGGTATTGTATGCATCAGATTACAATAATTTATTATGCATCAAACATATAGTGACTTTTTATATCAATATAATGACCCATTTAACTTTACTAATAATTAAATATAAGTCACATGCAGTGTGATAAAGGTGCGGCATACTTATTCTCAAAAGGTCACTGATTAACAAAGTCACTCATCTCTGTTTGCCACAGTTAAATTTATGATGTGCATCTATGTACCTCAACGATTGTCCATAATACATACTTTTTGACAAAACGTCTCCTTTTTTGGCTTCTTATCATGCACACCACCTAAAGGATAAATAACTTTATTGATTTTCTAAAGAATAAGGGTTGTATTACTTATTCATTCCCTATCAATTTTATTTTATTAAGTGATCTAACTAAATAGCTCTTAAGCATAAGGGTTGAATTCATACATCCGTATATTAAATGTTATATTATCGGTATTCAGCGGAGTATGACCTTTGGATAATTTTTTTATTAAGGTTTATTTCTAACATCAATCTGCGATGTATTAATCATCAAGGTGTCTTTAGTACTCTTTGTGGAAATTGTTGTTTCCATCCATCGATTGTACGTGCTCCATTTTGCATACTACAATTATTCTTCCCGAGCTAAAAAATTTATAAACTAAATAATTCTAGCAACAACATCTATATAAATTCCATCATAGATCTAAGTATTATTTTTTCTCAAATAAATAAATAGAAACAACTAATAGCCACATTATACACCAACAGCACTATAACCCAATGTGTGATCACAGAACTAAGCAGCCATGAGACGATTAAAAATAGTGTGACCACCCCCCTTAAAACAATGTTGTAGAAACCTATTTTTAGGGAGTCTACTTTTGGACCTTTATCACATTCTTAATAGAATCAATCAATTAATAATATCTCATTCTACATTATATTACGAAAGCCACCAAAAAAAGTAGTATTTTAAAAAAAACCTCCTAAAATACCCTTTATAACAATCATACTGACATCCCTACCTTCAACTAAACTCTCCCTCATCTCCACATTTTTTCACACAAAAAAAATTCCAAAGATGGAAGAAAAATACATAATCCAAAAAACATTTAACAACTTCTAGTTCTAACTCCATTCTCATGTCTTATTTGTCATTGCCCATTCACAAGTGCACGAAATCACATCCACAAAATGAGGATTAGCTATTATACCAACAAATTTTACAAGGCAAATACCATGGTAGTAAGTATGCAGAAGACATACTATTGACAAGAACCATATGATACTGCTTGTGAAGGAATGATCAACAAACACCAACATGGGCATAACAACCATAATTACCAACATCACCACCAGGTGCGCATATTGGTGTCGTCCATTCTTCAATACTCGCGAATCATCAGATATCCTCGACATAGGTATGTGACTATGGAATCCGATAGAATATGAGGCTGCCCGAGTAGTAGGGTTCGCATCCTCCTAAACAGTGAACTTCCAACAATATGGTGGTTATGTTACGGTTGATAGCAAAGCTGGAAGAGCGTTTTATTATTATTTTGTTGAAGCTGTTTCTTCTTCTAAGAGGAAATCTTTGCCTCTTCTTCTTTGGCTTAATGGAGGTAATTTGATTAAATWTTGAAYTTATTATCATGAATTCATGATTATTGTTTTTTCTTGACTAACTAGTTGCTAATTATGTGGTTTTGTGCAAATGTATGTGTTTTGGACCAACCTTTTTGTTGTTTGAGATACTAGCATTGGTTTTTGTTTCGAGGTAAATGGTTGTTTAAATTGTTCGTAATAGAATCACTATAAAAATTCGCGTCTTTAATTTAGCTATCGTAAAATAATGTTCATATGAATAATAATGAGTTAGAAATAGTGATTTTAATTTCATCTTTGGTCCTTGTGATCAGATATTCGAATTCTCATATATATCTCACTCCTCGCTCTATAGTAAATAAATAGTTGTGTGTAAGCACAAAAGAATAGGTTTGGCTTCATTAAATGAATTAGAATGTTCACTCCATTTTCATTTTCTAAAACCTTTTTTTTGGTTGGGACCAGTAGAACTTAGAGATGATATTTTGACAACATACACTACTTGAGTCACACCACATCTTTTAAGACCATATATGAAAATCAAAATAAATTAATTGTCTGTTTTGATCTCGCTATCAAAATAAATTATAGAGCCTTAAACGAAAAAAAACACACAATTGCATATTATTTCACTATCAGAAATGTATTACTCCGCACATACCAAACAAATAAACACGAAATATCATTCAAGGTGTTAATACTTGAATATGTTTAACATTCTCAATTTCTCACACTGTGTGAGGTTAATCACAATCAGTTCGGGCTATTCGCGACTCTACTATAACTTACCTACTAAGGGATTGGATCAAGCCAATAAGGCATATAATAATTTTTGCTAATGTAAACTTTGACTTTGAAACAAGTTGACTAATTGTTGGCACCAAAATTCACCTTTTTTTGCGGAACAAACAAAGGCTTGATTCTCGGATATAAATCTTGATTTCTTCACTTAATTAAGGATTAAACATATCATTTACCATCTGTAATTCTGTATCCCATTTGTATTCAATAATTCCATAATAAATTATATTAATAATGTCAGAAAAACTACTGTAGACGTACTATCTACTTCTTAATACTGACTTATTGCTAATATTTACATGCGATCAGTGAATAACTCAACAAAAATATTATGTTTTGTGATTAGTTTAGAATCTATTTCCATTCCAAAAATAAGAAATTACTGTAATTCATTCCTAGCTTTCTAAGCATCATGTCTCCAATACTTGACCAGAAAGAATTTCAATTTGCATGTCATTTGGCAGTTTGATACTTTTCCACTTTATTCTCAAAATCAACCTACAGGCGGGATACAAGAAAATTATAAACCATGCTCGAAACTACTTGTGTACAATACGGTCTCATGGGTTTGTATTGGCATCGTTCCATATAGTTAAAATGTAAATGTTGCATGTGTTTTATGAGTAGACTTGGCCCTACTATTGAGTATGATAAGAACTTGAGACAAAAAATAACTTGGAACAACTATCATATAATTGAGACTTATATAATTTTACTAGTTGTGAGTATATATTTTGCTAGTCATGGACAACTATATAGTATTGCCTACGATATGCTTAGATGAATTCTCCATCACAAAGAAGAAGAATGTATGAATTTGAGATATGGTATAAAATAATAAGGTGATGAATTGAATGAAATTAGGGAGAGATAATAATAGTCTCATTCACTTTTCTATTCATGATGAATGATTAATCTAGGGTATCATATGTAATAGGACTCATAGGCTGCTATATTTATGAAAAGTGTTGTCCTACGCGGCCAAACTTTTTCTTGGGTTCGATCCTCACTAGTTAATTAAGCATTGTTAGATTCATACTAATTAATAATGTAGCGAACGAAGTACGTATTTCAAATAATATATGGAAAACCGATGCGAAAAATGAGGGTAACAAAGGGAACATTGTGTATACTTAATTATTGTAATGAGTGTGTTTAAAATGTCAATACAGATGTTAATTTCTTATCTGAGACAAAAACAATAATAATGTTGAAAATTACAAAAAAGTATATTGACATTCTTCACATTTATATACCAAAACTTTAATTGATTGAGTGGTAGTGAATTTGTTTTGGTTAGGCCCCTGGTTGTTCATCTTTTGCTTATGAGCTATGAGAGTAGTATCCCATTTCGCGCTTAAAAGTGATGGCAAACATTGTATAGGAACAAATTTTCCATGGAACACAGGTATATTTTATATCTCGCTTTTTCGTCTTACCTGATCACCCGTTATTTTTACTCGCTACACTTTTATATTACGAAATTGCTAGGAGTCTTTAATTATTTAAAAAGGACCGGTAAAAAAAATGACGATGTATGAAATAAGATTATTGACGTATAATGACATGTATTGGTTAGCTGCAAATGTATTGTTCTTGGAGTCCCCTGCCGAGTTGGATTTCATACTCGAACAAATCATCGATTACCATACGATGGCGACACGAAGACAGCCGAGAGTAATTACGTGTTCTCTGTTAACTGGTTCGAGAGGTTCTCTGAGTACAAAGGCAGAGAATTTCTACATTTCTCGGAGAAAGTTATGTGCTGGCCCATATGTTCCTCAGCTTCTCATCAATTCTCAGCACAACGTCAATGCGACTTAACATACCGCCAGTAACCTCAAAGGTGATCATTGTACCGTAATCCAAGTTTATTTCCTTCTCCCGCTTTCATTTTGCCATCACTGTCCATACCAATAATGGTGCGACGTTACGTGTAATAAGGCACACTACCCTTAACCGTTTAATGTACACGTGACACGTGATGGAGGGTGTGTACGTACATTATTGCATTGTACGTACATACCCTCGCGTATAATTGAAACTTATAAAATTAATAATGGCYCGGCGTCTAAATAGAGACAAGAACATGATAAGACGCTAGGGTATGGAGAATTTTGGCGTTGATAATTGCATAATTGAAAACCTCAATGCCCTGCCATATACCATGTGGAATTGCTTAGCTTATAGTGTATGTATTCTACTACATATGATGATAATTGAAGGGTTTGACTTATTATTGAGATAGATGATGCATCAGATGCCGTTTTTCCACTAAGGAAAAAAAAAAAAAAAATCCTCTGACATTTGAACGTAAACATGTGATGATTTAATGTCTAATGTTGTGTTTCCCTTCAATTCTTGGAATTTTCTTTAGAGACTCCAATGATTTCCCCACAGGCTACCCTTAAAAGTTTCTTAAGAACCGACACGATCTTGGTTTAGTGGTAAAAATTAATGACCTCTGTATAATAGATTATAAGTTTTAATCCCGGGTTTTTTTTACTTAAGTTGTGTCATCCTTGTGACTCATACGYAAAATACAAATTCYGTTTAAATTATTAACACACTGAGGGTGCTAAAATGGGAAAATTTTATGTGTAATTGTAGATGGGAAATGCYGTGATAAATGATGAAACAGATTTGAAGGCGATGTACGAGTATTTCTGGACTCATGCACTGATATCTGATCAAGTGAGGAATGATATAGCAAAGTGTGATTTCAGTCCAAATGCAATAAATCAGAGTTTAGAATGCAGCGCAGCAGCAGATCAAGTTGAGATTGATATTCAGTACTTGGATGTTTACAACATTTATGCACCAGTTTGCCACTCTTCAAACATTACTGTCAAACCTAAGAAACTCACAGTAAGTCAGCAGATTAATCTCTTTTAAATGTTATCCTGTTGCAGATCAAATTGTCAATTGCAGTAAAATACAGGACATATAAAAGTATATATAATTAAACACGAGGGATGTTCATGTTTATGTGAAAGTAATCTGATCATTCATGAATAAATGTTAATTAGGCAGTAATAAATTGTGCAGAATAGATATAGTGAGTACTTCGTATGTAAAACTGCATAGACACGAGAGATGTTAATGTTATAATTTTTCGGGTTGGTGCAGCACGAATTGGATCCGTGCAGTGACCATTATGTGCAAGCTTACATGAACACTCCTGAGGTACAGAAGGCACTTCATGCAAACGTAACCAAACTCGCGTACGACTGGCAACCTTGCAGGTATGCTTTAGATGAATACAGTATGATTAGTTTACATACAGGAAAACTGAAATTATGATGAAAAACTCGGTTAATTATGATGGAAGACTTATGCTTCATCGCGAAATAAGATCACTGTTGTTTTTAAGTATAGATACGGAGTTACTAACTAGAAATCGCTACGACGATGCAGTGTGGTTATCAGCAAATGGGGAGACAGTCCATCGACAGTTATCCCTCTGCTAAAGGAGATAATGGCAAAGGGACTTCGTGTGTGGATATTTAGGTAAGAAATCCTGTCATTATTTTTACTGATCTTTACCATCATTTTTCATGGTATGATTGTATTTGCCTTTTACACTTTTAATGATTTCACCAATTAAGCTGGAAGATAGCTCTGCACATGGACAACTTCTTTGCCTAATGATGTGTTCTATGTTAAGAAATCATGACCTAAAGTCCTAAACAATAAAAGTAAGTTTGTAAACAAACTACCCACTTTTTTTTCATTTTTGAAAACAACTACCGAGATTGTTTTTTATTGAAAACAACTACCATATTTTCAATTTTTTTTTACGAATCACTACTCACTTTTGGATTTTGGCCACTCAACACCTTATTAACCACCCCCAACGTGGCATCCCAAATTGCAAAATCACCTAACTTTGTTGTTTTCCACCTCTAAAACCACCCAAACCTCGTCACACTTAGTTTTTAGCCTTTTCTCATCTATCCATTTGTTTTTTTGGACATGGTTCCTTCATAAAAGTTGTAGATCTCAGAAAAATACATGAAATAGGCTCAAGAATCACGTGATTTAGAGTTGTTTTCAAGTAGTTATGCCTTCCGCAAGTTTCAAAATCTGAAAGTGGGTAGTGATTCGCAAACAAAACATAAAAAGTGGGTACTAGTTGTTTTAAATAAAAAATAATCTGAATAATTGTTTTCAAAAGTGACAAAAAAGTGGGTAATTGTTGACAATTTTTTCTAAAATCAAGTCGTCTCTCAACTCCGACCAATCCTCGAACGTGTGATCCCTAAGGCCAGATTTATCTCTCGAGGCCGTGTTAAGCCGCTAGATTAACAGTAACAGAACCTTACTGTATATCTGTGAAAACCTCCCTTCAAAGATCAGCATGACAGAAAAGAAAACATAAAGACTATCATAATCCTTACTGCAGAAGAAAACTTTATGATTATACATTCTTTTTCTTGTTAGAAAGTGGACCAAAGGATGAAATGAGGCAAAAAAGGGTTGTTAGTGCTGTTCATTTAGGCCACACCATAAAAAAAAAATGATCACATTTTCTTACCTTTTTACCATGAAAGTGGGACACTTGCTCTGAAATGTGGAAGCTTCGATGATTGAATTTAAACAAGTATTGCATAATAATAACGTGCTCCAATTGTGGATGTGATGCAGTGGTGACACAGATGGAAGAATACCAGTTACCTCAACGAGGGAATCCCTTAACTTGATGAAACTTCCTGTCAAGACCAACTGGCATCCTTGGTTCATTAAAGGAGAGGTAAATATATCTTAGAACTTTACGTCTTCCTCCGTGACAGAAAAAACGTAACAAATGAATAGTGTTTAGTCAGTGCGTGTTTATTATAACGAATGCGAATACTGAGGCTTGATTAAATGTGTGACAAGGTTGGAGGATACACACAAGTATATGAAGGGGACTTGACATTTGCAACAGTAAGAGGAGCAGGGCATCAAGTGCCAAGCTTTCAGCCTGTTAGGGCTCTTTCTCTGATCTCACACTTTCTTAATGGAACACCTCTACCTAATACTTCTAGAACTAAATTCTTTTGATTTGTTTTTTTTTTTAATTTTTATTTTTAGATTATTCCTATGAAAATGTATTTCTCCCAAGAACAAGGAAGAACTTGGGACTTGGGAGTTAAAGAGTGCTTCAGAAATTATTCTGGTTGATTAAATTTCAGTAATGTACAGTATATATATAAAGCAACACCTAAATGAACATTCAAGCTCAAGTGTTAGCTTATTCTTTTTACATGGAAATGATTTTTGTTCTGCTTTCTTCACACTATGTGACTAATACAAGTAATAACACAAAGTTCAGATTATCTATTCTACATTTCTACAACCGATCTACCGACTATGTTACTTGAATTCTTAATTTTACCTCAAATACCTGTGTCGGATCATTCACATTGACATGGATAGACCCTTGACACTTCATTTTGGACTAAAATCATGGAAACAATCACAAATTAGCCGAGTCTAACTCTTGGACACGTACCTGTATGACACTTCACACTAGTACCTAAAGTCAAAAGTAGCATAGAACACAGGTCTGCAATAACTGTCTGTTTCTATGTTCAAAAACTGCAGCAAGCTCTCTAGTAATCGCTAAATTTTCAACTTCAGACCTAGACAATTAAACAATAATTTATGACATTTATATGCAAAACATTTGAAAGAGCAGCAATCTACTTTTGTTTAAACAAGAAGGTTAACTTTCATAACTGTTTGGCAGACCAGAGATCAACTCAAATTAGTTGCTCTCATCCTTTTTTTCATTTTCCCCCTTCTTTTGTAAWTAGGATGTGATGAACTAAAAAAAGTTTRAATTCATAACAATGGTGAGGCTGCATATCCAACACCTCTTATCATGTCTAAGATGGGAGGTTTTTTTCGAGATATGAAGCATTAGGATCATGTCGACGTTGATATTATTAGTGTTTAGGTAACGAACTAACGACAGTCAAGAAAACTTAAAACATCTAAAAGAATGACATGGGATAGAATGTAACAGAGCTGAACAAAGACCATAAATTATATCAAACTAAAGTTATTCAGTTGTTACACATACAAAGACACACATGTACATGGTTGGGAACCAAATTACGCTACTGCACCTCAGCGCATGAACTAGAAAGAATGATAACATTTGAAGAACGAAGAATTTTCCCTCAGATTTTAAATTCAAGCTAATGGATGATAGAGACCAAACTTACACAGCCACTAAAAAGAAATTGCTCTGAAACAACTATGCACTCAGTAAAGAAGGAACGATGCGGAGCCTCTTTCTGTACATGTTCTAACTACTGTGTTGTCACACTTTTCGCCAAATTTCGAGGTTGATCCACATTAAGGCCTCGCAATACTGTTAGATGATAAGCTAACAACTGCAAGGAAAATGAAATTTAGTGTAAGCATCTATTCAACAAAAACTGTAAAAGAAACGAAAACTGAGCGCCAGAGATCTTTCGGTGATATGGGTTGTTATTTGTTAAGTTATCCTACAAGCCATACTTCAAAATCATTACTACCAACATTGAAGACAAATACGTGTTCAAAATAAAGATTATTARGTCACAACTCACAAGTTCACAACCCACACCTTAAGTTCATAGGGTWGTCTAATAAGCTGACAAAGAATCCAAAGAAACTTGTTTTGAAAATTCTCTGTATTCTATTAGTTGCAACTACAAAACATTTTATGTGTCACAAAAAATACACTTTGGTTGTAAATAAAAGAAAACACAGGAATTACTAAGTATAAGGTTCAATAAAAGGAGGGTAAAGGAAGGGAAGTGTGTCGGTTTAAGAGATGAAGTGATGGTTTAAGTTTGCATGTAATTGGACGAGAACTATCTCATGTGAGTGTAACATATGGCTATAGTATAGCATAAACCAAATGCCTTTCTGCATTAATTTCCATTTCCATTGAGTGCGATCTAGACATATACTCCACTGACAACATACAAGTTCATTGCCATCCTTTTATAACACAACCAATTACCAGCAACAAACCAAAGTCAAATTCATACCTGTAATGGGATGATGTTAATCACAGGCTGAAGGCAGTCCTGAACCTGAGGAACTTCAATTACACGGCATGAGCCACCTGGGCAGACAGAAGCTGCGTCACCTTTTGAACAAAAATTCACGATCAGACGACCTTGCGAGCAATGTAGTTGCTGTATACTGATTGTTGGTTGCTGTAGAAGATATTGTATCAAAAAAAAACAAATCAACACTGTGCCCCAAACAGAGAAAAGGTTCAAGAAAAGAGCGAGAGGAGGTGGAGAAGGAAAGAGAGTATTCAATACTAAGACTAACTGAAAGCAAGCATCACGAGTAGGCAATCACAAACAATTGGAAGATTTCATCAACAAGGCCAATTGGACCATGGTTTTCATTCACCGGCAAGTATTCCTTCACTATAGCATCAAGGAAACCTCCTTTACTTTCAAAGCACCTTCTAGGGCTGTTGCATAGTTGTATCCTCTTCCAAAACAAGAAGAGATTGCTCAATCAATTAGTGTTGTGCAAGCTCCTCCATCTCTTGGTCAAGTTAGAGCACCCTCTTTTACACGATCTGCAATTATAAAGTTCACCATTAACTTGACAAAAAAAGGAAATCGTCTGTAATAGAAAACACTTTCCAAAAGAAACCACAGGCAGAAAAAAGAATTGAGAATAAAAGTTTAATAAACTAGACTGCAAGTAAAAAATAACATACTTGCATTCAATAAGCCATCGATAATAGCTTCTCTTTTGCTTTGAGTGGAGATAGTATCATCAGCAATCGCTAGAGCTAACATAGCCATGACAGCAATTTGACTTGTGTAAGCCTGCTCATCATGATAACTAAGACTTAGTCACTGACATGCCAAGCTCAAATAAACAAACAGTATACTGAAATCAAATATGTAAACTTTCCTCCTTTATCTCAGTTACTTGCCACACTAATTTCCTACCCAATGGCACCAAAGGCAATTAATCGTCACAGCACAGTGCGTCGAGTTTCGGCTATTGCACGCGCAATCAAGGTATTTATATTCCATATACCAACACAATAGTGCCACTATAATACTTTCTAAAGCATCATTCTAGAGCCCTGCTAATGTATCCACGGTTTCACCAGAACTTGAGTCTAATACAATTAAAAGCTAGTAATGCCTCCCTACTTAATATCGAGTCCTGTCTAATCAACTGTAGTTCAACTGGCAATTTCCATAGTGACAGGGTGTTAATACCTCAGGAAAAAGAAAAGAGTATGAATAGGTTTAACCCACACACTATACTAAGTTATCTTTTAGAGACAACAACCTACAAGACTCGACAGTATACTAAACTACAGAAAGTTCTTCCATAAATTGTGCCTTAGCAGCTTAAAGCAGCATTGTCATGTACCACATCCAATGATAAAGGATACGCCTGATTCGTACCTAATAGTTTTTTAGTATGATCTTATTGAGTTCCAACCCAAATGCCCAGACTGACTTGGCTTTGCAAGAACCTCCACGAATAAGCCTTCCTCTCATTGTCGTTCTCAAGGACTCTGGTTGTTCATGAATCTCTTTTTGCATGTAATGTTTATATTTTCCTTTGTTAATTTGTTCAACTTCCATCTCAAGAATGGATAGTGCCCGTTGCACAGATGAAGGTCGACACATGGTGCCYCTGTTTTTCCCTTTCTCATTTTCAAATTTGAGGATTGTCACCCCTCCATCCTGAAATAGAACCAAGAGAAAACACAKAACTATAATTATATCTTCAGCTTGAACCAATATGGAGTGCATCCTGATAAGTAGCAAMTARGTCCAAAAATTATAACCAATGGGYTACCTTAAGATGAACTACTTCTCCATCCTCAATCACTAAAACCTTCTTTGTGTGCTCAACAAGAGCATTAGCATCACTGGAGATGAAAAGTTCTTTTGGCTGTCCATTCTTCAAAATTTTGAAGTCAGAAAATGATGTCCCAGCACTCACATCAGTCTCATCTTCTGATAGTTCCTGAATAAGAGTAGTTCCTGAGTCAGCTAGTGGGTAACATCAGGGAGAATATCAAATGAAAGTACCAGTAACAGATTTATGCACCAAGGACAAGAATCTAAAAATATACTGGTTTCTACCAACCAAAAGCTAGGAAAAAAACCACAACTGGAACAAAATTGCCTATCAACATGACAGAGACCCAAATCAAAAATGGCGACATACTGGCATTGTGGTGATAGTAACAATAAACATCAAATAAATAGCCAGAGATATTTAAAAAATAAAGTTAAAGCAGGTAAGAGCCTTATAGGCTTATAGAGTAGCATATGTGATCCTTATAAAAAACAAACAGCGCAACTCACTATTCCTAGACACTAAATGTTTAACCCATTCATCAAACAAAAATTAAAGAACCCCCAACACGACACTCACCTTTTCATGAGTTGCTTAATACTTGTTACAATTAAAGAAAAAATTAGTGTTAAAGTTTGTAATTGCATACAATGATGAATCAGTTTATGGAAAGCACACATGTGCTAAAAATCAGAAGTTGATAAAGTTAAACCATTTAACAATACATCATAAGTACTGATCACTCACTTTTACACCAAGAAGCAATGGGCCACCACGTTTGCAAGCAATCAACTCATTTGGGTAATGTCTGCTTTTAAATATGAGTGCATAAGCTCCATCAAGATGACGCATAACCTCAAGGACAACATCACTAAATGAAACAGTATTTTCTGCTGCAAATAAAAGAAAAAAATAAGATGTGATTGCAGTTTAAATTGGCCATATTCGAGTCATGTCCACATTTAATGCAAACAGCAGAGAAGACTATACCGCCGTGACATTTAAATTGACTGAAAGAATTACCTTCTCCTTCATTTGCTTTGTCAAATACATACTTTGCAAGCTTTGGAATTACTTCAGTATCTGTGTCAGATTCAAATGTAAAACCATGCCTAAGAAGCGTTTCTTTCAATACCTAAACACAGAAGAACACGGGCAGTGTCAGCATTTCAGCAGCTCATCCATTGTAATTGATAGTATCAAAGCTGAAGATCTTGTTGCTCCAATAACAAAAGTCWATGAACAAGATGTGGCAWTGTATGTAAAGCATGAAACATACAAAAAAGCACAGCATTCAAGAGGGTTACCATATACGASTAAAAGTGAAGTTTATAAAGGACCTTTGAAAAGAAATTGAGTACAAACCTCATAGTTAGTTATTACACCATTGTGTACAACCACAAAGTCATTGTCAGGACCCGAGGTTTGTGGATGACTATTTCTTGGTGCAGGTTCACCATGAGTTGCCCATCGAGTGTGTGCTATTCCAGCATGAACAGAAAATGACTCCTCCAAGTTCAATTCTGTAGCTTCGACTTCTGTTATGATCAAATTCAACATCAATTACAAAAAATGCATACCACATCATATGTAAAACCCTCCTAGTGCACATAAACTTTGGCCCTAGAAATCACCATTTAAGGAAGAAAATTTAACAAGCATAGCCCTTTSCCCCTGAGGGCTATGTGTAAAGAGCTATGCTTGGTTTAGCTTAATATTATAGCTTTCAATGTGTTCCCGACAAAAATGTATAAGACTCCACAAAAGGAAATTTTGAGTTGAATCAAGCATTTCATCGATAACGCGCGAATGTGTAAAGAAATAACAAATTGTTACAATGTATTAAGTTCTTATGTAGKCATGTAGGGCTYCATATAAAATTATTCTCTATTGAATTCAAAATGCTACACAACATTCTTAACAGCGTAAAGATTGTATGTTCATCAAAAGTTACATTATTGTCTGACTCGGCAACAAAGGTCTTTCATATTACCAAAACCGCTCTTCTCTTCACCTGTATATTTTATTTTATTTTTTGACGGGAAAGAGTAGAATATTATTACGAAATATCAGAAATCACAAAGGGAAGAACCTCGGAGGAATTTTTCAATCACACATTTAAAGCATTAAAACGATGACTAAAAGAGGCTAAGCATTTACACTTAACTGTTCATTGTTAACCAATTCTTCTGACTCACATTAATTCACTCATGGAACTTAATTCTACTTGATTGTAACTGATTGCATTAAGCATTTGTTTAAAGTAAAATGGAAGGTCCAAAAACGCCTAAATTTATTTATTTTTTTAATTTTTTTAAAAAAAAATGCAATGAAGCTGAAAAATCAAAATGGAGAGAATTGAAACAACAAACAATGATCCCCAATTTCTAGAAAATACACAATGATTAGTGATTACCAGCAAAACAATCAAACTCTTCAATCAGAATCTTATCCATTCAATATCACTGCATTTCCAGCACATTTTAAACAATAAAATTACACAGAAAAAAAAATCTCTTTTTGATCATAAGCCAATTCAATTATTTCAACAAAATTTCTTTAAACACGTTGTCAAAGTTTGAAGCTTTTCAGAATACCAAGCTGGAAAAACATAAACCACTAAACCCACAAACTAAATTTCTAATAGATCATAAAGTCACATTCCTCTAAAAAATACTGCAACAAATCAAATTTCTGAATTCCTTAACGTGATCTAAAGAACGTATGATTGCAGGGTAAACTAGCAACATGAACATTACCAAAAACGAGAAAATCATTATGATTAACTACGATCATATCAATTCTCAAAACCCAATGTCAGAAATCAAATTGAAAAATCCAAAAAAACAATTCAAGATAACTAAAAACCCGGAATTCTAACAACCCAAATAAAAAATGAACAAAAAAAAGGAAGAAAAGAAATCACCTTGATAAACGGATTTAACAAGCGAATAATGTTGCCCTCTGTGCGAAAAACAAGAGGAGGAGAAGAAACAGTCGAAATGGCAGCATTGGAGCAGTCAGAGGAGAGAGAAAGAAGAATCAATGGCAATGCCAGAAGAATCATAACCACGGTACTTCTAAACGACGTAATCCATTGAACAGAACCTCGAGAATGTAAATTCTTTCTCTGCTAACTTGAAATTCAAGTATGCAAAGATCCCACACATTATTTCTTTTCCTTTTTTTTAATTTTTAATTTTTGGTTAATGTGTGGGAATTGTGCTGGCAAAGAAAGTGGTCGGAGATCGAAGAAGTGAGGGAAAAAAAGAGTTTTATAACAGGGGAGGAGAGAGAAAGTGGGGGTTGTCAAATCTGGACTTTCTGATTTTTTTTTTCTGACTTATTAGTAGCAGTTCTCATGGGAAATTTTGAGTGAAGTTGTTTTCTTTTGCATTGCAATTTTTGGAAAATTTTATGTCAAACAATGATAAATGTCAAGGAATTCCTTGACATGGAATTTATACAATCTGAGTTCGTTCTATTTTATCCGTTTCGCATTATCGTCAACACTTGTAAAATTACACAACTCATTGCAATTTTTTGAGAAGAGAAAGAAAAAAAAGACATATGTGAGTAGAGAGAGAGAGATAATTTTGTTCAAAAAAAGTGAGCAATAGGCAAGTGTAATGAGTATTCAAAACCAAGAAAAGTGATTTCTTATGTGTTTTATTTTATTTATTTATTTTTTTTTTTTTTTTTGCTTCAATCACATTCTAATAAGTTCAACAAAGGAAACACAATTATTGAAATGCATTTTAAAGAATAATCTTAAGACTAGTCACATAGAATTTCAATTTGTTGTTAAAATTACTCTATCTATTTGTCCATTTATCCTTTAAATATTCCTTAAAAGATGTAGTCAACAAAAGTTTTCTGCTTAAAGGAAACGAAAGAATACTGCCGTTAACATTTTTTAAATATAGATTTCCTCCGTAACCAAAAAATGGCAACAAATGAGATTCAGCATTTATATGAAGTGATTTAACAAGGTAAACAAGCAAATTAATCAAAATATTTTAAACACAATGCAAATGAGATTATAACTTAATCATTAAAATATATTATGATTAATTGTCCGTTTACATTATTAAATATCCTTTCTTGAATATATAAAATCTCATTTGTTTTTTTTTTAATTACGGAGAAGTATAATACTCGTATATAAATATGTTTTTATAAAGTAAATATAATGTACTCGTATGATATTATATTTGCAATATTCTAGTATTTTTTGCACGCGATGCGTGCTCATGTAGAATAATAAATAATTATAAATTTAATATGTTTTCCTTATATCAATAGTTTAATGGTTTTTTTTAAGTTGTTCTTGATGATTTTTATATTAATTTTGGCGGATGATGATCAATATGTTTCTCACAAAACTAATCAATTAATACGTTAACATAATGTAGAAACATAATAATATTAATAGAATCAATATAGTAAAACAGATTGATCGAATTGATGATGAAAATCTTTAGTACGGAGTACAGAATATTATAAAATTGAAATTTCTCAATTAAACTAAAAAGACTACAAATTGGAAAATAAAGATAGGATCTAAGAATAAGGTAACACCCTTCATTAATGATTAATGTAAAGTTTTTCTAACAAATGAACATTGAAGCTTTTTAATGTTGTGAACTAAGATTTAGGATGAGAATAGAAGAAGAAGTGATTGAGTTTAATGGTAGAGGTATTGAAATGAGAATTTTGGTATTTTTAAAACTCATTACACCAATTGAATTTATAAATGAAAATTGATAAATTTAGATATCATTAATTCAATGTATAAGGGAATGTAAGGATTGATTGTTTGAATCAATCAGAAGTTAACTAAGAAAGATTATCAATATAGTTTGACCAATATTATTGAATTAATTCAATCTTAAGAGCTTAATTGATTGAAAAAAAGTTATAAAGTCAAATTCACATTTTTTATTGATACTTAATGGTTGTTTGTGTATAATATTGATCACATAAAAAGATATAAATGGAATTTCAATGGGGAATGCGGACATCAGTTGTTCTCTTCACTTAATGTAATAGAAATTATTGCATTTAACTATTGCTAGATTCATTGATTTTTGATTGACATATAAACGCAATGATTTAATGTTAATTAACGTTGATATTTTTTAGCAACTAATTGTAATTTGAAAAATTAATGCAAATAAGTGTTGATTAAGTGATTGATAAATTAATGACTTAATTTCTTTGAGTTAAAGTGTACATCAAGGACCAAACTTTTAGTTTTTTCATCGTTTGAGAGCCTTTAACTTTTTTGTTACACCGTTGCTAACCTAGATGAATTTACCGATGGATTGTTTTTAACCATGGTTAAACTTAATTAAATATGAAATCCAAAAAGTGAAAAGAAAAGGAAAAGAAAAAAGAGATAATGTGTTGATATGTTATTAATCCATGCTGCTGCTCTGCATCATAGTAGTTATTGTAATTGAGATTAAGGTAGTAGCTTATGGCCGTTAGTGGTAGTGTAACTATTTTCCCTGGCTTTCAGGGATCGAGTCTCACCCTAGTATTATATTTGGGGTATTTAACCCGCTCCTCACGGCAGCAGTTCTTGAGATAGGAACTATGTACGGGTTCCACTCGTCTACTTACCGAGTAATCATATTTGCATGATAGACAATAACATACATATAATCATCAGCCAACAAAAAAAGTACTCGTAGAATATTACTGTTGCATTTGTTCTAGTTAGATTATAGCAACTAAAGACTTATCTGGCAATTGAGAGGTTTTTGTTGGTTGAATAAAGGCGATGATCATAATGTTTGGGGCTTTGGAGTTTTGGACTATCCTCTATTTAGCCTTTTGGTTATTGAACACAATATAATTTTAGGAGATTACATGAATCCCTTGTTTAATTTTGGTTTTGTAGATTTAGTTTTTTTTAATTATTTTTTACTGGTTTTAGTTAAAATGCTTCCAGTGAGATTTTTTCTCATTATAAATAACATTTTTTTTTGTTAATTAGTTGTTGAAGTTGAGTTAACTTGATCGGAAAATCAACTATAGGTCCTTAAAAGTGCAAAAAAGTCAAAGGTCCCAAACGGTGAAAAACTAAAAGTTTTAGGTCCTTAATGTTATCTCGAACTCTAATTTCTTTTGTTAAAACTATTCAAATTTTATCCTAAATATTTGCAATGCATTATGACTTTAAAGTTTTCTTTTTAAGATGTTGATTGAATAATTTTTAAAATCTAATTCATTAAGGGTAGTATTGTAACTTCATAGGGGACACCATAGCTCCCCTTGGCTTATATAATAGAGATTAGATTGTTTTGCACGCGATGCGTGCTTTATTATGTAAATTTCAAAAATCTTTAAAATGAATTTCAAGTTAGAAAATATTTTATAGCATTTTTTTTTCAAATTTTTGATTAATCTTTCTATTTTATTTTCTAATTAAATTAGCTCATTTATTTACATAAAAAAATAATTTTTAGGAACTTACTTTATTGTGTTGCACGCGATACATGTTGTGTTATGTAAATTTCAAACTTGCTTAAAAATAGAATTTTCAAGTTAGGAAATTATTTTAGCATTTTTTCTAGTTTTTATATTTAATTAATCTTTCTATTTTCTTGTTAATTAATTCGCCCTTCGTTATTTTTAAAAAAAAGCTAAGTATTAGTAACTTAACTTTTATGTAAGTGGGGTTTTGAAATTTTTAGGTGGATATTACCTTTTTTCATATTAGAAAGGGTCAAGGTATTTTGGTCAATTTAGTATTAATTGACACTATAATTTATGCATATAATTTTAATTTGTTTTTAGTGAAAATTTATGCATGTACCTTATTTCCCTTCATTAAGGGAATTAGTATTATTGAGAGGGGGGAGCACCATCTTCCTCCCCCTTCTCTTATATAATTATGAGATAATATGTGTACAATACTTAATTTAGAAATAAACTTTGTCATCCAAGTAAATAAACTGCAATAATAAACACATATCTTTTAAAAAAATATATGAGGAAATCAATTAAAGTTATTTGTTTCCAAAATTGAAAATAGTTATGGATATTTGTTGATTTTAATTTTTGTTACATATTTTAATTTTTTTATAATAGGAAAATTATAAATTTACCCTTTGAAAAAGAGCGGGAAAATTATTAATGTGGTTGTGCCATGTGGCACTTGTGGTTTTTGTTTTAATTAGTATTAAGTAACTAGCCTTTTATGCACGCGATGCGTGCGGTTGCGCTTTATTTCTTACTTATAATTATAATTGTTATAAAATTATAGCTATTTGTGCGCTTTACTCCTGAGATTGTACTGTAAAATATTATGGTTAGAAAGATATGCAAAGCCGAAAATTAATGATACATTTATGCACATATCAAGCCCTAAGAAAAATTAAATTGAGATAACAGTACCAATATAAAATAGCAACGTCAATACAAATTAACATGTAGTATAAATTTCATACTAATATAAATAATAGAAAATCTGCAAAAGTAGAGTTGTTGTTATCACCTTCTAAATTATCTGGGTTGTGTTTTGTAAAAAAATAATAAAAAATTAATTGGAGTATCACTTAAATAAATATCAAACATGACTTATCATTTGTTTCATATTTTAACGCATATAATAATAATA
The DNA here is from genome assembly GCA_008642245.1 of Bassia scoparia. Taxonomy (NCBI): domain Eukaryota; kingdom Viridiplantae; phylum Streptophyta; class Magnoliopsida; order Caryophyllales; family Amaranthaceae; genus Bassia; species Bassia scoparia. Next base: position 12,878 of record SNQN01006395.1, on the reverse strand, counting down.
ATAATAATAATAATAATAATAATAATAACAATTTTCCCTTTTTAAAAAAAATCACTCTTTGAGATTTTGACTTTTTTCATCTCGCTGCATGTTGTCTGTTGTAATTCTACAATTTTATTCCCTATTTTTGCATTTTTGCTTAGATATGAAATTTTAATTTTAATTTAAGTTTTGTTGGGAAAAATATTTACAACTATTTATATTTCCCGAAGAAGTTGAATAGTTTAACTGATATATATTTACCTGTATTGATGCAAGAGTTGAACTTCTACAACTATTTCGTTATCATACTTATTTGAATTTCAATTTTCAAAAAGAMTTTTTTAAAATCTATTAAACGTTATACTCCGTATTACTTTGCTTATTATTTTCCTGCTTTTACATTTTTCACATTCTAAAAAGTATTAAAATTCATATGATTCTTTGAAATTGTGAAGCATTGTAAATTAATAAAAATGCGTACTTGATGAATGTTAACGATTTAGATCGCGGTGGTGCTTGAAGAAATGAAGAACACGAATGAATCCTCCAAGCAGTAACGAACTTCCGACCGTATTGTATAACTACTACATTATATTATATGTTTGTGAGATGAATATATTCTACATTTACCTCAATCATAAGAATTTTTTCTCACATACACAATTGTTATTGTAATTAAATTTAATTCGTTTTGGGCAAGTTTTAAAATTAGTCATTGAATGAGCCTCATTAATTGATTTTGTTTTCTTAATTAATTGTTCTTATAGTCATTGAATTTATTTTGGAAAATTTTAAAATTAGCATTCATTAGAGGTGATTTTATTATTATTATTAATTTTGGCAAAATTTTGATTTATGTACGGGAAAGGGGTTGGATTCATTGGGATGGTATTTTAGTAATTATTACTAAATTAGCCCCGTGCGTTGCACGATTTATATAGTTTGTTTATTCAAAAAAAAAAATTAAAGGAAACATTACAATTTACAACCAAATAACGTACTCCGTAAGTTCCTTACACAATATTCAAATTTCAAAATAAAA
>SNQN01006394.1:8938-23501 GCA_008642245.1 Bassia scoparia | reverse complement strand
TACTCCCTGTGTTCCATGAAGATCCTGCCAGTTACTATTATACGCTTCCCAATGCATGTTTTGCATTGCTCATATCTTTAGTTACACATTTGAAAAAATTATAACAATTGAATATTAATAATCTATTCATTAATACGAATTAAACACGACRCCACATGACTATATTTATAACTATACATTAATAATTATTTACAAGATTCTCTTCACTTATAAATAGTGAAATAAACGGGTGTGGCATGAGCTTTATGGAACGGAGGGAGTACTAGCTTAGAGAAGTAGGAGGATAGAATTAGAAGAGACTTCTTGCATTGAAGAAAAGGAAATACGGTTGAGGTCGTAGTAGTACATAGATATTTTGATTTTAGTAATATTTTATTTAATATTTTTATTTTTATTTATTCATTTATTGAATTTTACTTAGTATTTTTTTGGTGGCTTTGAACAAGTCAAAACACAAAATATCATTTATCATCTTAATAATAGGCTAATATACTTGGAAAAGTGAAAAATATTTTAAATTAAATAATAAAATTAGCAAAGACTTGTTTGACYCTTAATTAGTGGTAAATAGACTASTTAAAATATGGGGTATTACATTCAACCCCTTTAAAAAAGTTTCAACCCAAAACTTAAGGCAAAATTTTCGCAAAATATCCAAAGCTAATTCCAATTGACTCATGCACAACCCTAAAATGACTCATAATTATCCAAAAGTGAAAAAGCTGGAAATTCTATTACATTCTACCCCTTAAAAGGAGTTACACCCCCATAACTAGACCATTTACTTTTGAAAATGAAATATAGAATATTTGAATATTCTATGTGAAGATGTAAACCTTAATACATTTCGGTACAACAAATCACTTATTTACCTTAATGTGATAACAATTTTTAAAGTCATAGACAAAACTTTTAAACCTGAAACATTCGACTAAAGTTTTGAAACAAACGAGTGAGACTCCCCCAAGTTAAACAAGACTTATATAAATATAGATCGAATTAAGTAAAGAAGTGGCTAATTAGCATATCAGAAGAAATTGCAGACTCTCGACTATTCCTCACAAAAAAGTGACCCTTGGAAGTAATCGCACCAACATTATTGGTTCCAAGTTTGGTAGGAAAACTAGTGTTTTGAGTGGGTTTAGGTTGGTTCTTATCATTTTGAACACTACCCGAGTGCACATCGATGGTTTTCTTAATAAATTCATACTGACATTGACCAAATTTCGACAATAATGGCAATTCACAAATTTCGCTTCACAATCTTTGGGTTCCTTTTTTATTCCTTTGGTTATAATTTCCCGTTCCAAAGTTAACCTTGTTATATGATTTCTTGTTGAGTCTTTTTTATCATGATTACCATAAAGGTGAGCAGCTTTTCCATAAACTTCATCTAAAGTCAAGATGATAATAGAGGAATGTCTTCCTCGACCATTTTGACTTGATTATACCCTGCAAACCCATCCATAAATGAGAGCAAGACATGATTTGTAGTGTTGACAACAAGGAAGTCCATGTGCGGTTGTTACGAATAAAAAATATTAAGTTGACTTTGTTGACAAATGTTGCCAAAACATGACATCTCACAACAATATCGGTTGAGGGATAGCAACAGAAGTGCCAGAAAGGAGTTAGGAGATGACCCATTACATACGGCCCAAAGCAGAAGCCCAATAAGAGTTTATATGAAGCTTAGAGGGAAAGGAAATACATCCAAATGGGAAGCACCAAATAACTGTCGCTAAAGAGTGTAGGCACCAAAAAGTGTCTCCCAAATTGAATAACCGATGAAGAAAAGTACGACATTTCGAAATAGATTTGATTTCGAAAGTTGTGACAAAATCCATAAACCATACCCATTTGCACAAGTCGATTTAAAGTTGAGTTGAAATCATATGCCGAGGGCCTATTAATAGGRGGAAAATACTTATTTTTATRATTTTCTATATTAAGGCATTAAACYATTTTTTAGAATTATTTCTAAAGGTCATTTCTAATATTATTCATTCTCATCTTAATCCTCTTATTTTTCTGAGRTCGTCAGTATTTTTAAATAATTTTTCTGATTTTTCTATGTTTTTTATAAGTTTGCGAAATAATTTTAAAAAAATAAATAAATTTAGAAATTCTTAGATAAATCTAAATGATTCGGGAATGATCCGGAATATTATAAAAGATTAATCTTAACCGCCAAGGACATCCAATAGTGGATAAAGCTTAATATGGATKGCAGATTAGATCCAAAAATAGAGATGCGAATTACGGAACGAAAGATAGATAAAAAAACAAAACATATATACTAATGAGCTGACATGGCAGCCATGTCTGCTCAAGCATATAACACTAGAGCTTAGCGTATATTCGCTAATTACTAGCGTATATATGATTGACCTTTTGTATATACGCTTGTTTTAGCGTATATACGGTCTTGTTTTCTTTCCTATCTATCTTTCCATATGTCTATAAATACATGCTTTCGATGCTTAATCAAACATCTGTAAGAAATAAGGGATGTATAATCAGAGAAATAAGCGAAATTTGAGATGAAGGAATCCTCGTCTTATGACACGCTAAAGCAAATTTCGCCCCGACTAGGTCAATCGGCTCACGAGTTGCCCCCCAAGTATTGCTCAGACAGTAGAGAGGAAGAATGTTTTTGAATTTCTGTGTACTCTGAACTGGCAAGGGAACCAATATATAGTGTGAGGGTAAGGCCAAAACGGGTAGAAATTGAAGAGACAAAGTACGGTTTTGCATTAATATTGGGCGAGAATCAAGGAGCTAATAACACAACGTTACAAGGTTTGAATGTGTAACCGTCCAAAATAAAAGATGAACCTGGTCGTAAAATAAAGCCACACACACCGCGCAGTGTCACGTGTCACGAGCACAGCACGAGCACGACCACCGGCCGGGGCCGGCCTGCGCGTGGGTTACCCAATACCACCCTCACACCAAGCCTCAAACAACAAAGCATGTTCTCTTAAAAACAAGTGGAAATGTTCTATCTTCTAGTGGGACAAAACATAAAAACTACCTTTGCATCCTATTACGTTTCCAACAATCTCCCACAAATGAGAATGTAGGAAACAGAACTGATCTGAGCATTTAAATAGCTTACACTTAAGTGCTGGTGTCTTTCGATTGAACCAACACATAGCGAGTTAACAACTTCTCTATCAAAAGGTGAACGAATCTGAACGCTTTTGACAAAAATAGATCTCAACAACACGCCATCTTACCTAATCATATATACGATTCGCAAACAACAACAATTATGCCCCAAATCTTGGGACTCTCATGGCTCTAAAGACTCCCAGTCTTCCATAGAAGGTGCCTAACTTCACACTCACGTAGGTAAACCATCAATCCTTTCATAGGACCACCCATATTGGCTATGGAACCATTAAGAGAAAAAGCTCAACCATAAAAATGTACAAGTCATAGGAATGGGAAGATGTACAAATGAGTCATTCACAGCTTCGTTATCTCACAAACCTGCAAAGCAAGATGGTAAACTATGAATTTCTCAACCAACGGCTAATGTCCATTCCCCTCGCGTATCAAGACTAGTCTCGTTTATCTTTAGTTAGGATCTGAAGATTCCACTCACCTCACATATCAAGTAAGAACCCCTTGTAATTAGGATCTCACTTGATCATGATTGTGATGTGCCTTTCCATTGTACCCCTTTCTTTGCACACTAATTGCTGCTGTGATCACAATGTAGAAAACAGCGGAGCAAGTTGCCCCACAACGGAATATCTGCAAGAGATTCCTTAGCACTCATCTCTGCCATCCAAGTCGAAGCTGAACTCTGACTCCATCGTGGACCGGCTATGCAAGTCTGCTTTTGACTTCCATGATATTGCTGCACACACAAGTAAACACATAAACAACTATAGAATTACCTCATTATCAGAACCTGTTTGCATCACAATATCCTTCCAGACAGTAGATAACCAACAAATGCAAACCCCATCAATTTCCCTTTAGGTATCTTCAGAACACCCTAAGCGCATCCCAATGATCCCTACTAGGGTTAGTATAACCGCTAATCTACTACAAGCATATGCAATATCAGGCAGAGTATAGTTCATCAAAACATTAAACTCCCAATATTTTAGCATATTCAGCTTGAGACACATTTCCATCTTGTTTTTCAAGTGAATACTAGCATCATATGAGTTTTGACAGGCACAACATCAAAAGAGTTAAAAAATTAACACTTTTCACATGATGAGTTGAGACAAAGTAAACCTTTTGGGACTTTAACACCCAAAATCACATCTCTTCACTAGTTTCATCTCAATTTGGAGGAAAGAAACGCTTTAGTCTCATCAATGACTCTCATGTGTGTACCAAATTAGCATGTCATCAACATACACATATATGACATAACATTGCCAACTTTTAGATACACAAGCATCAGCACGATTCACAACAACCAAACAAGAATAGAAACTTTTCATACCACTTTTGAGCTTGTTCAACCATAGGAGAGATTTCTTTAACTTACACACTTGTTCCATTCCTGAACAACAAAACCTAGAGTTGAACCATGTAATCTCTCCTCTAATGTCCATTCAAGAAACTTTTAACACCATCTGAATGATAATCAATTTAAAACTAGATGCTAAAGCAAGCAACAGTCGAATAGTGCATCTCGTACAGTGTAAGTTAAAAAAATCTACACCAAATTTTGTTGGAATCCTTTAACAACAAGTCCTAGTATACTTCAACGACCATCATTGCGCTTCTTTTAAAATCCACTACAATTAATGCTTGCTACCTTTTGGTAGATCAACCAGTTCCCATTGGGTGATTAGACAAATGATTCAATTCACTATTAACTGCTTCCTACAGAAACTAGCATCAATAGAGCTCATTGCCTTTCATAATCTTATTCATCATCAATCAAAAGACAACAAACAAAAACTCATCAAGCTTCATCTCATTCTAACTCAGTAAGAAATAGTAACAAAATCAGGCGAATACTAGTTTCAGTTCTACGTCTCTTTTTCTTCTAGAGAACACCTCATCTTGTCCACTAAGTAGTATTACCTACAAGAAGTAAGAATATAAGCAAAAGTAAGAAATATGATTATACCATCATGAGAAAACATCCTTCTAAAGGAAAACATTCTCAAAACTCAGCATCTCTTGATCGCTGGACCTGTCATCAAAGACATAACCTTAAGCACTATTACTGCTAACCAATTGAAAAAGATCATGTCCTAGTCCAATGTTTCCTTCTAAAAAAAGTAATGCACCTTAGCGAAGCACCCCCACACTTAAGGAATTTCAATTAGGTTCAAGCCTTTCCACAACTCATATGGCTTCCTACTTTTTTGAGCACTTTTCAAAACATGAGTAGCAAAGTATAGCTTCCCCCCACATATTATCAGACAAAACCTAACTGATTAACATACACATATTTCTTTAAGGTCATGTTCTTCCTTCTGCATTCCGTTTTTTCTGTGTCGGGAGCAAAAACCTCATGATTATGCATTTTGTCACCAAAGTTCTTTAAATGAGTTCACTCCCCGCCCCTATCAACCTAAGTCTTTGACCTTGTCCAACTGATTTTCTACTTCTGCCTTATAAATAAAAACATCTTCTCTGCTCATCTTGTAAACAATACACTTTGATATCTAGAAAGATCATCAACAATGTATATAATACCGTTTGCACCTCTACTTTATACTTTTAAAATCAGCTAAATCCATATGAATTAATTCAAGCAATTCATTTTACGTTCAACACAGGTTTAAACGTTTTTTAGTATTTAGCACCAACCAAACTTCACATTTGCTATTATCATTACCATTAGATTAGGAATTAAAGACGTGTTGTAAACGTTTCATGAAACCATAACTAACATGTCCTAATCTAGCGTGCCAAAATCATAAAATCAATAAGTAGGCAGAAGTAGAAATTTATTCATAACTGTTGATAATTTCAAGTACAAACAAACCCCCGAAAGTATCCCTTCCCCCAAACTCACCATTGCGAACAAACTAACTTATCACCCTCAAAAACAGTTTCACACCACTTTGTTAAGAGAGCACCAGAAATTAATTCCTACGAAGAGGGACATAATACATTTTGCAAAGACAAAGATTTTCCAGAATTGAGCTTGGATACAATCCTTTGCACAGCATTCTAACGCTGGGAGTTTCCCATAAGACTTGTTCGCCTGATTAGCCTCAACAAAATCAGCAAACAACTCCTTATCTGCACAAATGTTTAGTGCCCCGTATCCACATCCATTCAGTTTATCTCCAACTAAATTAATTTCAAAAAACTACCAGCAATAATTCATTAGAATTTTCAACAATATGAGCATGATTATATTTTTATTCTGTCATTTATTTGTCTTGCGTTGTTGCATTGCCACGCTTTGTGGTCAACCATGCCAACCATAGCAAGTTGGTTCGATTTCTGCCCTTTAGAGACTTCTTGAAGTTCTTCCCTCTCTTCTGGACTCCCAACTGTTTTTCGATTGTTATTGCCGCTTCTTCCTTTATTTCCTGTCAGAAATTTTACAAAAGGTCAACAAGTAGCTTAACAGCAAGTTCATTAGAAGGAGATGCCTTATCTTGAGCGATTAGCCTTCAATTTTGAGTGCCCATCAATTCCTCAACTTCATATCCTTCTTCTTGTGTTGAGATGGTCGATAACCAAACAAGACAGAGCTTTCGATCACATGCTCAACACCTGCCATCTATCCTTCGCCAAATCAGCAACAAGTTCTCATACACATGAACCTGCTCCATATGGTTATCATCAACAATCTGGAATGGGCCCACTTCATGACGTACTTCTTCTTCAGCATCATCGAACGACTTCTCTCTAGAGCTCCCAAATTGACTTGCAGACTTGTGTGATAACAGATCAAACAGGCATTTGTCATTGGCTTAGCAGATGCCTCTGACCAACTTGTGTTTTTCGTACTTAGCAATCTTTTGACAGTCTCAGAAGAAGAACCGTCATTGGCCAAATAGTTCTGGCATCCCCATTAAAACATAATCGATCTCCATTGTTCAAAAAGATCAAAGACGTTGAGACCAACTTGAAATTGTTCCATCCAGGTTCGAGTTTGGACAGATCAGGAAGGTTTGACAAGAGTAAGAGTCCATTTCTGAAAATACAGCAAAAATTTGCTTCTAAATTGTAAAAATAAGGTGTAATAAGAGAAATAAGCGAAATTTGAAATGAGGAACCATTCTTTGAAGCAAATTTCGCCCCGACTAGTGCAATCGGCTCACGCGTTTGCCCCCCAAATTAGCACAACACTCTCAATTTCGTCACTCGAGAAAGGAGTTGGAACTCAATAATATTGCTCAGATCAGTAGGAGGAAGAATGTGTTTTTGGATTTTTGTGTACTCTAAACTGCCAAGGGAAGCCAATATATAGTGTGAGGTGGAAGCAAACAGCAGAAAATTGAAGAGAACAAGTAACGTGTTTGCATTAAATAGGCGAGAATCAGAGCTAATTAAACGACAACGTTACAGTGTTGAATGTGTAACCTTCCAAAAATAAAAGAATGAACCTGGTCGTAAAATAAAGCCACACCACACCGCGCACGTGTCACGACACGAGCCGGGCCGACCGGCGCGGTGCTGCGTGGTTACCCAATACACCCTACACACAAGCTCAAACATACAAAGCTGTTCTCCAATGAAACAAGTGAATGTGCTTACTCTTCTCTGTGGAAAACATAAAACTACCTTGCATTCCTATTACATTCAACAACATCACAAAAAATCAGTCGATCAACAAATATAAGAAACAAATGATCGATATGAAAACATTGTTAAAGTGCAATTCAAAGTTCAAAAGTATCTCTCTCTCATTTAAATTTAATCCACAAACACAAACCACTCTCAAAATCAAAAGTCCCTCGACTTCGTCACAGCTGACGGAGTCGTATCGTTGCGGATTTAGGTACAAATTTCGATGCTATTCAATCAACTCTCTCACTCTCTCTCTCTCTTCTGTTGTTATTAATTTTGATTAATATAATACATTGAGTTTCATTTTGCTTTTGGTTTTCAATCATGTAAATTCTTTCGTTTTCAATCTTTTCGGACTTAATCGCAATCGTMTTAATTGTAATTGTCAATGCTAATGATTTCTTTTGTTGTGATAAGCGATTCAATTGGAAGTAAAACTTTTGATACACTAATCTTTATTTTCTTTTGTAATGATAGCGATACAAGGTGAGTTGATTTGTTTGTATTTGTGTTTTCAATTCTTGTATATTTTTATTATTGATTCTTATGCATATGACTCTTTCGATTAATTAACCAAGACCCGAATTTGCTCGAATCACATTAAATTCAGATTCATTATGGACGAACGGATTTTAGACACCATATTAATTTGAATAATTCTAAGTAGTCATCACAATCATTAGGATAGGTAGCGATGCATGCATAATAGTAATCAACTCTTGTATTATTATTAGATTAATGCGCGTTCTAAGATCAAATCACTAGGCTCTTTGAATTGAATTATTATGATTTATGGAACTACAACAATARCGAGTAGAAGCTGCTACATGAGGGCGATTGGYTCAAAGATCTAGTCTGTACTATGTCCCTGAACCCACACTCTGGTTACCAGACCTAATAGTAGGGCCATTAGTTTCGCACCAATGTTTCGGGCATCTGTGATTAACCTATATAGGCACGGTGGCGATCCCCTCTATCGACAACACACCCCAACACACTCATGTGCGATATCTGTGACTCAAGCCCACAATTCAAAATCGACGTAGGACGTAGGCCCGATGAAAACACACACCTGCAAAGAGTAACTGCTATAACTTCCACACCCCACGATCTTCATCGCTTAAGGCCTATTAATAGAATATTCCGAATTAAAGCAACAACAATAAAAACTCATCAACCAAGCAATTTATCTTCTTTAGCGTCTACTTCTTTAACATACGGTCGATATTTACCAACTGTCACCGACCGTGTGTGAGATCAGGAAATGGTCAGTTATGTTATGGGCCTTGGGCCTTTTTTCTCAAAACCTTATCTCATTCCTCTTTTTCACACACTCTCTCTGCTCCTCCCTCATTCTCTCACCCAGTTAGTCACTACTCCTTCATTCTCTCCTATCTTTCTTTATTTTTCTTCATTTCTTGTTCTTTATGAATTTTCTTCTTTTCATCTAGTATTCTGAAATTTTCTTCTTTTCATCTTCGTTTTTTAATTTTTATTTTNACCTTATCTCATTCCTCTTTTTCACACACTCTCTCTGCTCCTCCCTCATTCTCTCACCCAGTTAGTCACTACTCCTTCATTCTCTCCTATCTTTCTTTATTTTTCTTCATTTCTTGTTCTTTATGAATTTTCTTCTTTTCATCTAGTATTCTGAAATTTTCTTCTTTTCATCTTCGTTTTTTAATTTTTATTTTRATTTCTCTGAATTCATTTGATTTRTTTCGGGGCAGTTGACGCCTTTGCTCGCGGCACCGATCCTCCGATCCACCCCTGCTTGTGTCGTKCGCCCCTGAGCGTTGCCCGTCGCACTAAATTAGGTTTGGTTTTTTTTATTTTTATTATTTGARTTTGTTTTATATTTTTGACTTTTCATTTTTAATGTCATCTCAATAATTTATTTCTTTACCATTCTCTGATTCTAAAATTTCTTTGATTTTGTGGGTTTTCAATTTTTTTATCTTAAAACTTTAGATGTGGTAAATTTTCCTTTTTATTTTAAGGGTAATGATTTAGACAGCCCTTAGGGCTGCATATAAGAAGCAAAAAAAGGAAGATTTTCAAAAAAGTGAACATTTATGACATCAATTTCTGTGCAATTTAAACATAAGTCTATAAATACTTACCATTTTAAGCAAGAATTTAATGCTTATATGTAGCTCTAAGGGCTGCGTATATCATTTTCCTTATTTTAAAATTGTTTTTATTTCTTTTTTTTTTTTGAAAGTCTGATTTCCTTTGTTAGATTTTGATTTTCCTTTTTCTTTCTTTCTGGTCTCCCTGGTTTTTTTTCACCCTGTTCATTTTTTTTCCCTTCATTCTTCTAAAATTAGATTTCATTCTTTTTCAAATTTTTTCAATTGATTTTTTTTATTTTCATTTGATTTTCTGAATTTTCGTTTTTAGTTATTGAATTTTCATTTGAATGTCTCTGCCCTAATTTTGTTTTGAACTATTATGATGATTTTTTAAATTGTTTAGGGATTTCTGGGATTTTTGTGKATTTCTTTGTTCGTCATATTTTTTGTGTTCTAATTTTTTTTGCCCAATTTCTGTTATGAGTCCAGCCCATTTGTGTAATATTTATATTGCTTTGGATATAATTTTTGGGGCTTTTTATTAGTTAACTTTTCAGTTCTATTTTTGGGTCCATTTTCTTTGGGTCTTTTGGCTTCTAAGGGAAGCTTTTGGGGCAATTACTTTGCTGTAAGAAGGCAGAATACAGCCATGAAGAAATCAGAACACAAAACACACAAAATGGAGAAATAAGCTAGGTTTTGCAATTTCGAATTTTGGAGCGTCATTTTTTTAGCCTCATATTGAAGTTGCTGCCGTGGTCCGATTTGGCTGAAACTTTGGGAGCTTGTTGCTGACATCAAGAGCTTCGTTTTGACTGGTTTTAATAGCCGTTTTGAGCTTTGGTTTGGTCGGAATTGCTACCAGAACAGACCTGCAGTTTTAGGGTGATTTCTACACCTTTTGTTCTCTAATTCATCTCTTATTGTTCTTGGTTATTGTTGGTMGGTGTATGAACCTTTGTATACTGTTTTGAGGTTCTTTTTCCCTCAATTTATCAATAAGAGAAGTTAGGGTGGACTCCTCAAGAAGTCCGGTTGTCCTTACATCAAAGGTTTCCACGTATAACTTGATGTTGTTTTGATTATTTCCATTGTGTAATTGCTTATTACTGTTTTCTGGCTGTTTAGTTGTACCGCTTTCTGTTGATTTATTTTGGTTATTGTTCAGTGATAGTTGGTGCTTGTGGAGTAATTGAGTTGGTTTCTTGATTGAGTGACATATGTGTGTTGTTTGACCCTTCTGATCACTACAACTTGTATCAAGCCAGATCTATTTTGTTCAAGTATGGAGTCGACTGTAGTAGCTCGAGGTTAAATTGACACAACTAATTATTCTATTCGAGACATATGGAAGACTTGTTTTGCAAGACTTGTACGACGAATAGAACTTCACCAATTCTGATGTTGTTACTAACCAATCTAACTAGATAAATGGATGAGAAAGATGGTAAAGTTGAAAGAAAGACTTTGGGACTATAGGAGTAGGTTGATTAATAGCATATTCAACCATGTGTCACAAGGCGCCTTATATTTGTGAAGAAATTGGAAGTTTTATGAGGGAGACCGTCATAATAAGCTTCTTGATTAAGACTGTTAATTTGAATTGAAAGTGGAAAGTTTTTTCTGAGATCTAGTTGACTTCCAGTATTATTAACAGTTGATTACGATGAAAGTTGTTCTTGATGATGATGCAGCTTTGTCTTGTTGAGTTCTTCACCAGATAGAGTTGGAGACCTTGGTTGTGACATAGTAAACTCTGCTCCATGAGTGTGTTGTTTGATGTGATCAAGATGCATTTAATAAGAGATCAAAAGGAAGGAGTTGATAATCACAAGCTTTGTTGTTGAGAAATGAGGAAGAGCAGAGTAGAGGTCCCAAAGCCGTGATAATCAAGGAGCAGTCCAAATCAGTGATGGAGAATGTTATTACATGCAACTACTGAAGAGCCTGGTCAATCAGAAGTATTGTTTCGGTGAAAGGACAAAAAATGAAGCGATGAATTCTCAAAAGGGAGATGAAACACAATGCACAACATTCTAAGAGTATGATGAGTTACTTTGATTTTGAACTAGTGAGTGTCTCATTATATGTTCAGACACGTGGCTAGTAATACAGTGTTACCATTTGTTCCTAAAAGGTATTTCATGAACTACCAAGCTGTTTGTGATTTTGGTTGTCAGAATGGTAACCAAGCTCAGCAACATTGTTATTAGTATATTGTGTGAAGACTGTGTGGGTGATACTTACATTGAGAATGTGCGCCTATTCCTGACCTATCCTCAATCTTTTGTCTGCAATGTCCTGATCAAGAAGCTTTCGACATACCTTTGAGATGCAAGTGAAGTTATCAAGTTCCATGACAGTGCACGTGGCGAGTGTTGTTTCTCATACAGAAACATATTTTTTGTGATGTTCTGGTAGCTCAATGTAGAGGAGAAGATTCTCCTAATTTTGGCTAAAGTTAGACACATGAGTGATAAAGGCATTAAATGTCTAGCAGTAAAATCCATCCTGTATACTACAATTTCACTCTTGACCATGTGATCATGTTAGAGGAAAGCAGCATAGGCTTCTTTTCTAGAAGTTATCGGGAGCGAAGGCCAAGTCTGGAACTGTGCAATACGATGTTTGTGTCTATACGCCACGGTAGAGTCTTTGGTGAAATTAGCGATCTTTTCCAACTTTACATTGACCGATTGCTACAGAAACATGCGTTTACATGTTCGAAAAAAATAAAGCTCAAGTGCTGAACATTCAAAAATTCATGCCAATAGAGATAGAACGAGGGAACACGAAAGGAAGTAAGTTCCTATCGATACTGAAGATGTGGTGATAACATCTTGAATGCGTTCAAAACATATTCCTACACTTCAGCATCGACATGTGAAGATAGTTCCTGGCACTCCACAACATAATGGTGTTGTAGAGCGAATGAACAGAACCATTATTGAAAAGGTGAGATGCATGTTGAAGATGTCAGACCTTCTTAAGACATTTTGGGCAGAGGCAGTTCAAACTGCAATTTACTTGATCAATRGATCTCKATCTATTCCTTTGGGTCTTGACATTCCCGAGAGAGCATGGAAGGGAAGTAATCCCTCATATTCACATCTTAGAGTCTTTGGATGCAAGMTATACAAGCATGTTCCGAAAGAACAAAGGTCAAAGCTTGATTCTAAGACTACTCCATGTGTGTTTGTTGGCTATGGTGATGAAGAGTATGGCTTTAGGTTTTATGATCCAGAGAAGAAGAAGGTTGTGAGAAGCAGAGATGTGGTATTCTTTGAGCACGAGATTGGTGCAAAGCTTCTGGGTACTAGGTATTCTACTACTTCAGATTTGGTTGTTGATACTAATGATGTTTCTCTTGTTCCTACTTCTACTCCTATTGATCAGGTTCCTATTGAGAATATTGAAACAACACTTGATGGTGTTGAGGAGGTACATCAAGATGATGATGGTGATGTACCACAGTTTGATGATGCTCCTGATGATGCTCAACCACATGAAMAAGAGGTTCTTGAGCAGAGGGAGCAACCTACCCCAGCAGTGGAAGATGTACAGGTTCGAAGGTCAACCAGAGATCGTAAACCTTCTCCAAAATATCCCAGCTTAGAGTACATCCTAGTCACTGATGAGGGGGAGCCCGAGAGTTTCCAAGAAGTGTTGTCTAGTGAAGACAAGGATCTTTGGCTCGAGGCTATGAAAGAGGAGATGGATTCTTTATTGAAGAATCAAACTTATGAGTTGGTGAAGCTTCCTACAGGAAAGAAAGTCTTAAAGAACAGATGGGTTTTCAAGAAGAAGAAAGAATGTGAGAAGATTGTGAAGCGAAATGCCAGATTGGTGGTCAAAGGATGCAACCAGAAAAAGGGCATTGATTTTGATGAGATCTCCTCTCCTGTTGTCAAYATGACTTCTATCAGAACTGTCTTGAGTTTAGTTGCAAGACTTGATCTTGAGTTAGAGCAACTTGATGTGAAAACTGCTTTTCTACATGGCGACTTGCATGAAGAAATCTACATGGAACAACCTGAAGGTTTTGAAGAAAAGGGGAAAAGAGAAACTTTTTTGCAAGTTAAAGAAGAGTCTTTATGGGCTTAAACAGGCACCAAGTCAGTGGTACAAGAAATTTGATTCGTTTATGACTAGTCATGGTTATAAATGGACTTCTCCAGATCCTTGTGTGTATTTCAGAAAGTTCCCTGGTGATAAATTCATTATCCTTCTTTTGTAAGTGGATGATATGCTGATAGTTGGACAAGATGCAAAGATGATTATTGAGTTGAAGAAAGACTTGTCTAAGTCATTTGACATGAATGATTTGGGTCATGCAAAGCAAATCTTAGGCATGGAGATTGCTCGTGACAGAAAGGCTAGGAAGTTGCGCTAATCTCAAGAGAAGTATATTGAACGTGTGCTTGTAAGGTTCAATATGAAGCATGCTAAGCCAGTTAGTACACCACTTGCATCACATTTTAAGCTAAGAGAGCTTATCCTACAACAGAGAAGGAGAAAGCAAGTATGTCTTCTATTCCTTATTCTTCTGCTATTGGTTCTTTGATGTATGCTATGGTGTGTACTAGACCAGATATTGTACATTCTGTTGGTGTTATGAGTAGATACTTATCCAATCCGAGTAAGGTTCATTGGGAAGCAGTGAAATGGATCTTCAGGTACTTGCATGACACTTACTTCCAAACTTTGTTTGTGTAATGGAGGTGGTAAACCTATTCTTGAGGGATATA
>SNQN01006393.1:0-38952 GCA_008642245.1 Bassia scoparia | reverse complement strand
TGTCTAGCCAGGGTGCCTACTTTCAGGGAAAGCGGGACCTTGGAAATAGGTAAGTTGGTAACCTGGTGAAATAAATTCAACTCGCACATTTACCACATACATGTCTGTTTCTAGTGTGAGGGTATGTGCCCAGGTCAATTTCTATTACGTGAAACGAATCACGGGTAGTTCTCTGAAAAAACGGGTATTAGATATTTCAACTATAACTGTGGCCTTCGGAGATTCCAGTTATACTGGGTTCGCATCAAAAGAACACTCATATTCGCTCACTAACATATCAATCTCATGTTTCAAGCATCTTCTCATCAACCAGAAGCAGAGCTACGCATCTAATTACAGCACAGAGCGCCTTTGGCGTTTATGTTAGTAATAATCTAGACACACTAGCTTCTCATTTCTTGGTTTCTCAACACGAAACCCACCTGTCTCGATCCCTCGGAAGATAAGAAGAGACAATTTACGATCGATTCCCTCTCTCGAGCCAAGTCAATGCCCGAAGATTAACATCAACTATCTATAGGGAAGCTCTTTGAGAACTTCTGCCGGATCATTGGTGTAAGGGCTTTCGGCCCCGCCTTAGGGGGCGTGACCCTCAGCTTTCAGTTGTCATGGAATTGAGCCATGGATATCCGCATGTGGAATGCATTGAGGTGTGTTGTTCGAATTGAGGCATCGCCCTGGCTGAAACAAAGATCCCTCCCCTCGTCGATCCTATATAGGTTTTTTCACCCCGGAACTCGCCACATCCACATTTGGTCCGCCAGAAACTAGTTGGCCCACAAATATGTTCAGGCTGACCACCAAAGTTGTGGGTTTCGCGTGGACATGGCTAGTTGTTGATTGAGATAGTAACTTAGCCAATCCGCCCGGGCAATAAGTAGCTCGGCTCTCCTCCTCGTTCTAAAATCTGTAGTTCATAAACTCATAACAATTGAGACATAAAGAGCCTATTAGAATTGCAATCTTTGAATTCAGTCGCATTAACGTCTAATATTTATTCAGGCTTCTGAGTTAGCATATTATGACAAACAATGACTTTCTAGCCAATAGTGATACCGAGGCGATTCACTCACTGTGATCTGACTTTGGAGATGCAATGATTAACAATAGGTGCCTAGAAGAATCTGTCGTTCACGTCGCACCCCAATTACTAAGCCAGTTTGTTCCACTGTTGCGCATTATCCATCACACGCGCCATTTGGTGAAACATTAAGGAAAAACCACTATCGTCTTCTGGTCCGTGGTTATGCCTTTCGGTTGGCACACGCAGGAAGTATTGTATTGGGATACGTAGAAAGCAGCCATACAGATGCGTGGCCTCGGTTTGTTTAAAGTGCAATATATAGCAAGCTGGTGATAGAGATAGTGGTTACAGACAAGCGCAATGAAAAGCCACAAAGTTAGTAATGCATAGGGAGTGTGTGATAGGGGTGTTGACATAGTCTGTCTCGACGGCCAAGCGTTGGCTCGTCGCAAATAATGCTACTCGTCGACAATTGTTAGAGGCTATAAGATGTCTTTAGAAAACTATATACGTCTATACCGATCTCGAATTGCTCAATTCGAGACAAACAACAACGCGTTAAGTATTGTGACAAAGAACATACAAATATGACGGATACGTAACATAATAAAAGAATCGTTAGACAAGAATGATGATAAAAAACGACAATTTGAATGTTAAAATCGACAATCCCTAAACTAGTTTTTAACTGTTCGAAGAAAATGATTTCAAAGAGTGTGTTGTTCTCTAGCATCTGTAGTTCAGAAATTTGAATTGGAAGAACTAGCCACGCACTATAATAATATAGTGAAAAATCAGAATTAAAAGTGACAAAAGAGCAATTAAGAAAAGAGTCAAAAACAAGGAATGTTGTAAGGTGAGTAAATCTCAAAAGTTATCAACCTTGATTTTGGTCTTCATCATAAATCGAAACAAGAATCGAATGCTAAAAGGAGACTGCCAAGATGAAGTATGTGTCTAAAGGTGTACTGAGAGTAGCGAGAGAGAATAGAATATGTCAAGTTTAGGACGACGGGGAAGAATAGAATAGACGTGTGTCAGTTGAAAAATCGTATGTGTTTTCGGGAATGAGCAAGGCACGTAGATATTATAAGCGCGAGGGGAAAAAGGAGGAGAAAAACCCTGTGTACATAATACGCAGGGACCTGCGTATAAACGCAGGAGAGCCGGTATATAATATCTCCGCGAGATGGGATTTTTTTTGATTTCCTCCACAGTTTTCTTATTTCTTCGCGACTAATAACGTGCAATGATCCTATGATTTGACGCACCTAGGAACCGCCTTGCTCAGGCAATCCGCAAGAAGGTAGTGTTCTAGAGTGTTACGTAAGAAGGATTCCGTACGTATTCTTTCCCGAAAGTAATTTTTTGTCGTAATTTTGTATTTTTTTGTATTTTCTGCGTATAATAAAGTTTCATAAAAATCATCAGAAGAAAATAAAGAAAAATCAGAAAATAATCATAAAAATACTTGGAGTGAGGCATTCAGACAAAGAGTTGTGAAGAATAGCAATGAAGAAAGTGAGTAACATTATGGAGATCCCAATATTATTATAAACAATAAAATTCTAGAAGGGCAAAATAAGAGATAATGTAAAATAAATTATTAAAGAAAATATTTTTGCCTCTCCCTATTTTGTTTGTCTTTGCTCACACATAAGTTATCCTGAGTATGGGACCGTACAGTATTCAGTACAAAGTTTTGTGACGTTGTCAAACGTAAGCCATCTTTTCTGAGTCATAACAATACCCGTGAGACGCGGTTGTTTCATTCATGGAGTTTATCATCGTGGGGAGACACACTTTCAGGTGTCGCTAACAGAAGCCTCCCCCACTTTTGACTGAGTCTGGAGACGACGATAGTGCTCATACAGAGCCACCGGACAAGTACAACAGCTTATTCGATTTCTGGACGGAGAGCACAAGCAAGACGTTTCTGTACGGCACTAGAGTTACCGTTCTTCGCCAGGGTAACACGACTCGGCAAAACAAAGGTTAGTTTTACCTGTACCGTTCCGCCAGAGCTCGTTGTATTGAAGAAGAAAGCGCAGCTTTGAGCTCGTAGTCCCATACCACCCTTGTTAGGGCTACCAAGCAGTTGCTCGACTCTGCAAATTACCACCGTGCGCAGACACGCAGACACACGTCCTGGCTACCACCGCAGACGCGTGGCTCATTCCGCAAATCGCAAAGCGGGCGGTGCACTGATAGCAGTGCTTTCTGGCAAGTTGGCACCCGTCCGGATAGCCTCTAAAAAAGTTCTACGGGCATATTTGAGGCGCGATCTCCGTTCGTTGCCCTCCATCACTGTCCGCTTAAATCAGCAGTTGTTTTTTTGTTTTTTTTTAAGCAGGGCTAGCCAAAGAAAGCCACGTTGCCTCAATAGTGCTCCGGGCTATGTACTAAAGACTTCATACGAACTTGTACTAATATCACTTGACATAATATGGCGCTATCAAGCAAGAATAACCGCGATAAACTAAAGACTGACTCTAATGTTTAGGCTTCCGACTTCTTCACAATTAGAATTTGATAGCGCTAAAAATCTGCATTGCTGATCTTACCTTTTCTCTAGTTCAAGAGCACCTACCCAATCCAATTCGTAGCATCCAGACATAAGACTCTGCGGAAAATGAGTGACCTAATCGGGAAAAAAGTGAGCTCAGTTGAACCTCTCTTAGTAAACATAACCATTGTCAGCCCTAATTCATCAGAGAACTAAATGCCACGGATACGTCACCGTCGGGGAGACGAGCTAGCGTCTCGACGTACATATGGGGTCTGCTTTTTTAGTGGTGTTTCGAGAGAGGGAAATTATTAAGACGTGTCGAATACATATGCAGAAAGAGTAGGCGCGCATACTTGTTTCGCGATCTTGGGGGGCGTGTCGCAATAGTCTATTTACGACATATACTGTTATCACGTACTGCTGACTACCCTAAACATCAAAAATGGAAGCCTTAAGGAGTTTTAAATAGCCGAATGTGTTGTTGAAATTTAACAATGATCAAAGCAGTCAACATTGGATTGATTGGATGCAAGAGAAGGCCAAAGAAGTCATTAATTTAAAGATAAACGGAAACAACCACTTTTGGGTAATTTCGCGAAAAGTAAGTTGCCTTTAGATCTTAAAAGGGTATGTGATTCTGGTGCAGAGATAGTTCTTAAGAAGAGACATAGTGCATTTATTTTGGTGAGCAAGGTTTGCGCAGAGGTTCCGCGAATATATGTCGAAAGGATGCCTGAATTGGAAATTTGAATGACCAGGACAGCCTGTCTAGGTCTGCGTTCTATGACACTCTAGCTTGGGATGTATTGACGAGAAAGTCATATCTTGGAAATTTGAAAGTGGTCTATGGTCTGGTCTGGTTCTAGACATGATTCTGAAGAGCTTGAATTTGTAAGGGTCCTTGTCTAGGTCTGGTCATTACAGCATGATTTGAAAGAGAGTTTTGAGATTATGGAAAGAGTTTACGGTCTAGGTCTGGGTTCTAAAGACATTGATTTGAGAGAGTCTGTTCTGAAACGTGTGCCTTATCATACAGGTTGTCTCGGCGTTCAGACATAATTTGAACGAGAGTCTTAGAGAAGTTGAAGGGGCTTGTCTAGGTCCTGGTTCCTATTGTGTCATGATTCTGTGAGAGGAAAGTCCTTTGAGTTTGCACAAAGGGTTTCTATTTAGAAAGTGCTTCTTGAAAAGTGACTTAGAAATGAAGGTGAGCATGGAATGATCTTTGTTGCGTCTCTGGACGCCGCGGCTTTACCTGATTTTCGAAATTGACAATCACTCGAGATTAACGTGTGGTCTTGCCTTGAGTTGAAATTTTGATTTTGACTCGACTTTGGAATCCCACGAACGGATTACTGGTAGTCCCTATTCCAGTATTTGGACGAGGATCCCCACCAAGGCGAGAACAGTGACTTTGTTTTGGCAAAGTAAGACGCAAGGGTCCATTTAAGCGATATTTTTCATTTGATTTCACAGAAATCTCTGAATAGAGCAATAGACTATTGAACCAACAATAGTGACAATAGGAGGCTCTAGGAAGACAAGACGAGCAGCCCAGCCGAGACACTAGGAAATTAAACTGGGAGCCTGACTTGCCGACGAGCCCCAGCGAGATCTTTGTTAAACAATGATGATTTACGGCTTGAGGTTCACATGGGAAGTGGATAGATCGTAATGGATGAAGTTCCAAACAAGATGTACTACACCCAAGGTCAGGTGGCTTTACTTTCTTGGGATTTGAGTCATGAGTCCTTGAAGGTGAGAAGGAGGATGGGCATGGTTTCTGAAGAATAAAAAAGGTCAATTTGTGGTAACAGGGTCAAAGATTGTAGCCTAGAGCGGGTTGGTATAGATGTAGTTACAAGCATGAGTCTAATGTCAGGTACTAGAAGCTTCGGCAAACACATTAATCATACATTCTTAGCAAGTCAACAGCATCTAATAGGCTCAAGACGATTTAATGTTGATGCGAAGTCGGCATGCAACCCGAGAAGAGGCTCCGACGTTCATTTATACGGAACTAGATCACCGAGTTTGATGGGGTGACTTTGGACAGATGCCTCGGTGAGGGCTTTGGTGGTTGTAAAATGTGAGGCTAGTTGTTTGAGGATTGAAAAGGTCGATAGATCATGAAGTGAACACAGTGCGCAGTGCTTTTAAGACTCTTCTTTTTATTTGATCTTGGGCTTGTGACCTTTTGGATTTGGCCATTTTGAGTGAACTGTGTATAACTGGCATGAATGCATTTTTATTGGCATCATCTTTTCTTTTGCCCACTATTTATTCTTTTTTTTTGCTCGTGTAGACTTGCTCTTTCTTTCTTATCTTTTTTTTGCACGTGTCTTTTCCTACGCACCGTTTGGTCCAAAGGGTTAGGTAGAATGTGGGGTGATGAAATAAAGATAGGATAAATATATTTTGGGCTCAAATAGGTTAGCAAAGGGAGATTTTGATTTGATGTACGAAGGGGAAGGAGGAAGAGGTCATTTTGTGGAGTTGTGAAATGAAGGTCTCTTGGGATTGTATTCAATTTTCAAATAATTAATCAGTATTAGATTAAGCCCAATTGTGCGCAATGAGTGTTGAGATTGCATAGAATGAGAAAAATAATATTGGCAAACAACAATGAATCACTTATTGATGATGGAAAACTGAAAAATACATGGCTTAATTATATAGCATAAGAGACTACATAAAAGACTCAAAGGACAATGAATTGAAATGATCATATAACTAGGAGCTGGGACTCTATGACTCAATCTAAAGAAGGCCGCGAAGATTCGATGGCCATGCTTGGGGTGACTCATGAGACTTTTGATGGTAGTGGTGTTTAATGTTTTCCAGTTGGGGCCAAGGAAGTATAGGAGTTAGGCCTTTTATTTGTGGGACGATGGAGGGGTCAAGAGACATGGGCTCTTTTGTGGGAGGTAGGATTGTTTTGAAATTCTTGCCTCTTTGGGCCTATCACGTGGATCGTGACTGAAAACTCCGACTTAGTGGACCCGACTAGTTTTGTAATAGGATAAGTTTTGAGTGTGTTGATTTTGAAACTGGACTTGAATGGGCTAGAACCTAAGTTCTTAATTTAAGGTGCTAGACTCGAGAAAGGGCCTATTTCAGAATTAAGGACCTTAGCCTCCGAGCCTTTGAAATTGAAGATGGGCCTAGCCTTGAATCCAAGTTCCTAGGGTAGAGTCTATGATCGAACTAGTTTTTATGATTTAAGTTTTAGATTGAAGTTGAAGCGAACCTAATTCAGATTTAAAGGCATGCTTGGGTTGAAATTGAATTGAACCTAATTCAGATTCATGGTTTTGAATTTAGGAATTGAAATGAACCTAATTCAGACTTAAAGGTTCTTGAATTAAGATTGAATTGTAAACCTATATTTAGGTTTAAGATTCAAAGGTCGAATCTAAGTCAGATTTAAGATTCTTGGATTGGAATCGAACCTAAAGTCAGATTCTCGGGTCGATATGGAGTTTGAATGAATTTTTGAAATGAGCTATAGACTCGTCCAAACTTCATGTTTGAACATAGATTAGGGACTGGGCTTAGTTGTGGTTTTAAGAATTTGGACTGAATGAAGAGTCACAAGTTAACAGACATTGATTGAAACACAAATCCATTTTAATTCATCTTAAGGTGCAGGACTAATGAACTATAGGTCGGCTTGGTTAAAGCTGATAGTTGTACATGCGCTAAGAGTAGAAGCTGGGTCCAATTTTCACCACCACACATTGGTGATGTATGGCGAGATACCCTTATATACACGTATCTAGTAACACGTGCATACGCGGCATGGGCGGGATAAGGAGACTACATTTAGCCATGTGATCCATAGACCACATGCAACAAGGTAAAATCCCCCTTAAGGTGAGTCTCGAGCATCAGAAACAATTGCCCATATTGGAGACCGAGGTGCCTAGGACATGAACCCCTATTCGAAGGGTCACAAGCAAAATTCAATTGTTAATGAATATGGACTACGAGGACTTTCAAGTCTGGTCCACTCACCAATTGGTGATTATCCCCAGTGAACTCGCCAAAAGAACTGTAGGGCTTCGCTCCGCCTAGGGGGTGTGACCTAGCTTGCAAGTGTCATGGAATTGAGCCATGGGAATAGCTTTGTGAATGCGTTGGCGAGTGGTAGTTGTCGAATTGAGGGAATCGCCACCTGTAGTGCCTATATAGGTTATTCACGGAGGACGCCGAGAACATTTGGTGCAAATAGTGGCCCCACAAATAGGTCAAGTAACCAAAGTTGTGGGTTCGGGGACATGGTAGCGATGAATCAGTAACCAATCCGCTCGCATGTAAGTGCCCCCTCGTACTCGGTCTCATTGTAGTTTCCATATACTCATAACAATTGAATTCAAAGAGCTATTGAATTGATCGAAAGCGCACTAATTCTAAATATTATTAGGTGGAGTTGCTATTTGTACAAACAATGACTTTACACAAGATAAGGCGATCACGTTGAGTTGTTAGTCAATATTAACAAGGTGACTAGAAAACCGGTGTCCTTGATTATCTGACTTTAATGTGATACACATAATTTCCGGTCTTGTTTAAGCAATATATCAAGTGTGATAGAATATGTACAAAAAAGGCATGAAAAACAAAAAGGTTAGGTAAAGCATAATGATGTATATGTATATTCTCTTCACCTTGTCTCTGCAAATAATCAAATTGTTAGAGTAAAACTAAAAGCAATCGTCCTTCGATTGAATTGTAATTGAGAATAACAAACGCGTTAGTATTGACAATAACTAACAATATGCATACTGAATTAATCGTGACAAGATGATGATAAAGAATTTGAAAATGTTATGAAATGCCTACATATTTACATGAGAGAATTCGAGAGTTGGTTTCTACATGTGTTAATTGAATTGAAACTCGCAATAATAATTAGTCAAATTAAGATGACAAAAGGAATAAGAAGAGTCAAAAGAATGTTTTAGGTGAGTAATTATCTCAGAGTTATACCTTGATTTCGCTCTTTGAATCGAGAACAGGATCGGATGCTAGAACTCAAGAGACGTATGTGTCTAAATGTTTATGGGAGTGCGAGAGAATGAATAGTCAAGTTAGGGACGGGGAGAATAGAAATAGACATGGTGTCAGTTGAAAATCGTGGTGTTTTCGGAATGAGCAAGGCACGTATTTATAGGCGCGAGGGAAAAAGGAGGAGAAAACCCCTGCGTATAGTACGCAGGTCTACGTATATTCTCCGCGTATTTGTTTTGATTTCCTCCGATTTTATTTTCCATAATACGTGATTCGCTTGATTCGACGCCCACATCCTAGACACCCTTGCTGGCTCCAAGCAAGGAGTTCTAGAGTGTTCTAGAAGGTTCCACGTATTTCCGGATATTTTTTGTGTATTTTGTATTTTTTTTTGTATTTTCTGCGTATAAAACTTATAAAATCATAAGAAAAATAGAAAAATCAGAAAAATAATCTAAAAATACTGTGAGCTCAGAAAAATGTGAAGAAATGCAATGAAATTAATGGAGATCACAAATATTATTTTAAAAATCCAAAAATAGAAAATAATTAAAATAATAAAAGAAAATATTTTTGCCCCTTTGTTTGTCCTTTGCTCAATAGTTCCGAGTATGACTCACGTATTTCAACTTTGGTGAGTTCAAAGCAGCTTTTCTGAGTCGAAACAATCGCGAGACACGGTATGTTTCAATTGAGGATTACTCATTTGGGGAGCACATTTAGGTGTCTACAATTGCCACTTTCATCAATGACAAAAGAACATTTCGAAAGCGCGATGAACAAGAAATTCTCCCCATTAGAAGGGAGATCAAAGAATTTGACAGACACACGAAGGGGCAACTTGGCCCCTTATTCATAAAGGAAGAGAGGACGAAAGAAAATGTAGCACACCGGTATCAAATAAACATCAGCTGGAAATAGAGTTCACAAGAATCGTACCGGCAATAACATCAATACCTGAATCCTCCTCAATCTCGGCCATATTATAAACCCTGTTGCAAGGAGGAGCATCACCACCGGGCCTCGCCTTGCTCGCTCAGGATTCTTAGGGCAGGCGTAACTGTATGACACTCACACATTGAAGTGGAGCACTTAACAACCGAACCATCGTAGTTTTTGCCAGGGTGCCATCTTTCTGTCACTTGAAGCATTTCCTTGATTCAGAACCAGAAGTGCTTCCCTTCTTTGCAGGGTAACTTGGGCTTCTTGAAAGATTTTGCAGAAGAAGAGGAAGGGAAAGGACCTCTTAGCTATAAGAGCAGATTAGCAGCTTCCTGCTCTTGAAACGGCGGCATAGGCACTAAGGGCAATTTCATAAGCCATCTGGAAAGAAGCAGCACCAGAACAAATCACTGGAACCTAATCGGGGTTCCAACCTCCTTACATACAGCCTGACCTTTCTTAGCTTCAATAGGGACCACCTCAGCAGCAAAACGGACAACTCAGTGGAACTTGTCAATATAAGCTTGCACTGACGCTAGAGCCTATTCCAAAGAGAGGAACTCTTCCCTTTTTAAGCCACCTCAGCTCATCAGGATAGAATCTTTCCTTCAGCTTTGATGAAGAATTGACCCCGCCCATAGTTGGAGTAGCAAGACACTCCGCTTTGACCATAACCACCAGTTATTAGCCTCCTTCTCCAGTAGTAGGTGCCAATAGTTACCTTTCATTATCGGGGCGCCCTGTTGGGTCGAACAGTTTTTCCATCTCACACAACCAATCTTCAAGGATCAGGTCAGCAAACCCTCATAGGTTAGGGGACGGTGACGGTCGAACGATCAAAGGCATTTGGCTACTAGCTGGAGTAGCGGTTCGGTTAGAAGAGCAATCATAGTACTTTCCAATGCTCTCGTATGCTGACAGCAGCCTTCTTTCTCAGCTGGGGTTCTACTTCTAGGTGGCATACTACAAAAAAAATTTGGTTAGTTCACAATAAATAAACTTACATACACCAATTGTTTTTCTAAAAGAATCCCAATCTCTTACTACCCAAGTAATCCTCACACTAAGGTCAATTCATTGTTAAGGTTCCAAGTAACTTCGTTCAAGCAAGCCTTATACCGTTTAACTCGGATACCAACTATACGACCCGTCTTATAATAGGTGCATTGGCGAAAACAATACACTAAGTAGGGTCTCAAAAGATGTGGAAAAAATTTAAAAACTTCCAAACTAAGCTATAAGTAAAGTTATCACATTCAAATCCAAGGAGCAACATCTCCCAATAACTTAAAGCAATTCAAATGTTACACCAAAGTTACGAATTATAAAGGGGTAATTCCTAAAGTCTTCAGTAGCGTCTTTCCCAGCAGCTCCAAAACAACTCACTCCTCACCTGCATCATCTAAAACACAAAAATTTGCCACTTAGTGGCCAGTAACATGACCATCTTACACACACATGTTCAAACTTAAACAAAGAATAAATGGAAGGCTTAATAAAAAGGATTCGATTCAAAGACCACAAAGCTTCCATAATATTTATAGTCAAATAGAAACAAACCAAGTGAATTAAAAACCAAAGCGAGTAAACCAAAGACCAATTAAATCCAAAACAGGTTAAGCTAGTAAAATCAAACAAGTTAACATAAATTTTCAAGTTGTAACTAGAACAGACGCTGTGAACAAATTCGTAGCTAACTAGGCTAGATATAGTCAGGACGCACCATGGGTCAACCCCAAGTTTACCCGGTGTGAGAATGGCCAAACTCAAACTCTCTTATTTTCCGAACACGTAGCTCGGAACGAGAACGACAACTAACCCAATCCAATCTACTATAGACATGATGTCCAATCGAAGGAAGCACTGTGGACTTACCCAACGATTTCCAATTATCAACAAAACAAAACCATCAAGGATCAATTCCAAAAACCAAATCCAAAACAAAACCAAATCAAATTCAATGTTCTCAAGGTACCACTATGGACTTGCCCTTAAGAACCCAAAGGCCACAATGACCATTTCCAAAACAAGTTCCATAATTCCATGAAGTTGATTAAAACCGTATTAAGGTCAGAATCAAAATCAAAACCAAGATCAAAGTTCACCATTCAAATCTTTGGCAAAACAATTGAGAAAAATAATTAAATCAAAAATGCACATAGAAAACAAAATAAATTCTTTCATAAACCATGTAATTAAGCATGAGACCAAAACAGTAAGTTAATACAAAAATATTAGTTTAAAACCCACATGACATAACCAAAGATTACATTGTCAAAGGAACCTAGTAAAAAACGTTATTAAATATTAATTCACCAACATTAAGCCAAAACTCATCAATAAAATTAATAAAGAAATAATTATAAGTTAGGTACTGTTCTAAAAATATTWAGGGCAGTTCTAACACATAAATTAAATTATTTAATCAATTTGCCAATAATTTAATAAATTGAAAAACCCAATCGAAATGACATCTAAAATTACCAAACAACTCTAAAATAATTTATTAAACTTGAAGAATGTTAAAAGTCAGTTTACAATCCTAAACCAACTATTTTGTGGCTATTTAAAAACAGAAACTAAAAAAAAGAAAATTAAAAGTCCAAAACCGATTAAATAGAAACCAATAGAAAATTAAAAGTCCAAAACCGATTAAACAGAAACCAAAAGAAAATTTGCAACTTTTTGATAGGAGAAAATGATGAGTTTGAGCCTAAATGATTAAGGCAATTTAAGGGTTGTGTTTACTACAAAAATAACAACTCAAAGCACACGAAAAGCCTCCATGTAACCGGGCAAAAAGGGAGGGGAAGAGTGTGCTTATTTTGCTAAATTTTAATTAGGAGTAAAAGAAAAGATTTGGGTGTAGTCAAGAGTTTATTCAATTTACAAAAAGAATTAAAAGAAAACATGATTTAACTAGGTGCGAAACTCTAATTAAATCCAACATGTCGAATTGTTATAAAAAAAAAGTCGGTCCAATTATTAACTTAAGCCAATCCAAACACTAATAGCACAAAAATTCACTTAGCTAACAAAATAAACAAATTAGCAACAATACATTATTAAAAAGAAATAACAATAATAACAATAATTCTAAATTTGTAATAGGAGTAGTAGTAGTAGTAGTAGTAGTAGTAGTAGTAGTAGTAGTAGTAGTAGTAGTAGTAGTAGTAGTAGTAGTAGTAGTAATAATAATAATAATATATCAACTCAAAATAAAAGCTATATCAATTCTAAATTACTAGAAAGGTGACATAAAAATAAAATTATGCCATTGAGAAAATTCGGGGTATTACACTCGGGGTGTCCACCGCATCATCACAGGCCACCGAGCAAGCTGTGCAAGGGGAGACAACCTAGGCACCAATCCCATGCGTGGAAAGTACTCATACACCTAGAACTGCAAGTAGAGCTAACAAGATCAAGCAACAGGGGTATATAAAATGCAGACGAGGCGGTAAAAGTCAAAGAAAGTTACCTCAAGAACTCTCCAACAGCCAGCCAGTACAGTAACTGTAGCGCCATCCAGCTGACGGCAACACATCCTCATGGAATGGACCAGAGCAGCATAGCCGAATCCGCCCCAATTATAGGAGGAAATAGCAGAAAGGCCCTCCAGAATAGGGAGAAAGCGAAGCTGGACTCTACTTCCCGTGCCCTTGTCAAGACACAAAGCTGTGCAAAACATCACAAGGATAAAGATCCTAGTTGACTGCTCATCTGTGGTACCCACCAACTGTAGACCATCCATTAGCATACCCTGCGACGCCCTTTTGTCCATGCTCTCGGTTTGCAGACGAGAGGCGATCGTACCCTGCCAGTCATCTAAGCGAGGATCAGAAAGCTTACTCTCGCAATCTAAAGGGACAAGCTTGTCAGTGAAAGCAACCCAAGTCCTATAAGCATGGCAAAGTCGTATGGGGTCAAAGCCATTTCCCCCCATGGGATGTGATAGGGGTTTGTGGTGTCCCAAAACCACTCTATCAAGCCGAACATCGGGATCTTAGGAGCAAGCGAGTACGACTGGCTAGTCATGCTAAGGATGAAGTCTTGAAAGCCACAGCGACATAAGATGTCCCACACTACTTTGCGATGCTCAAAGAAGTCTTTGCGGAACAGATCGCTAATCGTGTGAGAAGTTCCATACGTCCGAATACGGTAGTCACTCTGCAAAAGGTATGACACAAGGGTTAGCAAGCAAGTCAATTTCCCAACCATGGACTATGCGTTGTGAAATAGTTGTACTAAGTCTCAGGTATCGCTCGTATTTGTCTACAAAGTGATCAGCAGTATTAGGAATACAAGTGAGACTTACAACAGGCTAAGCGATAATAGCACCAAGCTCTTCYGGCAAAGGAACAATTTCCTTGTCCCGAAGATGAAAGCAATGCATCAATGGGTCCCAAAAGCTTATAGCTGCTTACAGAAGGCTTGTATAGAYGKTTACATACCTTAAAGTCAAGAGAACATCACAATTCAACCTTGCAAGGTCCTCCCTTTCGCGAGTATCCAAGTTTCGAGGCACACCATTCAAAGTATTAGCAAAATCTCTCTCCATTTGATTTSTWGCAAAATTRTTTGATGRAATGAAGTATAAAGCAATGTAAGAGAGGTTTTAAAGCACTAAGTAGGCTGTAATAATGAGTTAGGGCATATGCAAACCCCATTTTATAAGCAATTGGYCCGAAAAAACATGRCAAAAGTCGAAAATCAAGCAAAATAGGCCAGTTTTTMGGCGTAKTTACACCCAGTTTTGTGTTATTCTAGCCGATTTTGCTCCTTTTGCTTGCTCCCATGCACTTTGGCACGTAGTTCTTGGTCCAACCTAGGTCCTTCCCTGCATTTTTAAGGAGGAATGAGCCAACATTCGCCTCAACAAAGCAACGCAACATATGTAACAACACAAGATGATCGACGTCGTCTTAGAAGTTTAAATACATGCATTGCATATAGTTAGCAAGTTYGCTTTTGCAAGCCGTAGRCAAAGCTCAGCGTTACAAAATGAAGCTTTCAKTTGCAAAGCAAACTCGTCCAGCAACTCATCAGGGAAAGAAACTACAGAAGGGGTCCCCGGTACTGTAAACTGAGTCGAAGGTCTGGGCTGAGAGTGAGAAGTCGAAGCYRCGCTCACAAACCTTGTGCCRGAGGAGGTCKAAATCCTACCCRGATTGGAGACTTATCTCATCCGCACATCGCCATCGACCCRAGCATCCTCATCGTCGCCCTAACGGACCTGCAAAAGGATTTTCAAGTCAAAAKCAYGTTCCTTACCCTGCAAAAATTTAAAATTACAAGATTTGGTGCACTTACCGAGTGTCTCAGTTGACAYTAGGAGTGTCTCCAAGCATTTATTACTCCTAGCAGCCTCACGATGCCTACTCGAGGTATCTATTTCATAAGTCAAGCAAGTCACCACATGAGTGAATATTATCATGAAAGGACAAAATCAAGCAAACAAAAGKGTCCCCTACCTGACCAYCTCCAGGGGGCATCAAGTTATGAGCGTGTCTAGCAGRTAGAGGGGCAMGCTCAATAAACTCGTTCGAGCCAGGAAGAATCCTCAAGTCAGCAAAGGCGATTTCCCTGAGGTCGTAGTCAGGCTTCACAAGCCAAGCTAAAGTTAGTACACAACTAACGAAAAAGCAAATGCAAAGAAAAGGTGTTGATAAACAAGACTCATACCTCATCAACTAGCTCGATTCGGGGGGTTAGCCACTCTTCGATAAAACGCTCATAGGCTTCCTGACCTCTAGCACCTAGCAAGAGTTGGTACTCCACTACCGCACCATGACACAAGTCATTATACAACATGGTAACTAGCAAATACTCATCCATCATAGTGTTTGGAGGATCATGAGGCATTGCGGGCTCAGAACAACTATGCTGCCTCACCACACGCTCCCCACGGTACCAAACAGGCCCTTGCGGCCCCCAGAAGATTCATCGCCTTCTAGCATGCTCGGCCGCTGAAGCAATCCTCCTCGGCCTTACATTCCCTACTCGCCTCCATGGATGCCTCTCCACCTGTAGCTAAATGTGGTTAAAATCGCAAACATTCAAAGAAAACAAGCAAGTAAAAGGCAATAAAACTTACCTCAGCTACGTTTAGACGGCGAAAAATCCTCCTTGGCTGTTGGAGTTCGGCAATCCAAGTCGGAGTGTCTCGGGGTGTCCACTGTATCATCACAGGCCACCGAGTAAGCTGTGCAAGGGGAGACAACCTAGGCACCAAGCCCATGCGTGGAAAGTACTCATACACCCAGAACTGCAATTAGATCGAGCTAACAAGATCAACCAACAGGGGTATATAAAATGCAGACAAGGCGGTAAAAGTCAAAGAAAGTTACCTCAAGCACTCTCCAACAACCAGCCAGTATAGGAACTGTAGCGCCATCCAACTGACGGCAACACATCCTCATGGAATGGACCAGAGTAGTATATCCGAATCCGCCCCAATTATAGGAGGAAATAGCAGAAAGGTCCTCCAGAATAGGGAGAAAGCAAAGCTGAACTCTACTTCCCGTGACCTTGTCAAGACACAAAGATGTGCAAAGCATAACTAGGAGAAAGATCCTAGCTGACTGCTTATCTGTGGTACCCACCAGCTGTAGACCATCCATTAGCATACTCTGCGACGCCCTTTTATCCACGCTCTCGGTTTGCAGAAGAGAAGCGATCGTACCCTGCCAGTCATCTATGCGAGGATCAGAAAGCTTACTCTCGCAATCTAAAGGGACAAGCTTGTCAGTGAAAGCAAGTCCTATAAGCACGGAAAAGTCGTATGGGGTCAAAGCCATTTCCCCCCATGGGAAGTGAAAGGTGTTCGTGGTGTCCCAAAACCACTCCATCAAGCCGAACACCGGGATCTTAGGAGCAAGCGAGTACGATTGGCTAGTCATGCTGAGTATGAAGTCTTGAAAGCCGCACCGACCTAAGATGTCCCACACTCCTCTACGATGCTCAAAGAAGTCTTTGCGGAACAGATCGCCAATCGTGTGAGAAGTTCCATACGTCCGAATACGGTAGTCATTCAGCACAAGGGATGACACAAGGGTTAGCAAGCAAGACATAACAAAAGGTAAGTAGGAATGTGAAAGCAACATACCCTTCCATTCTTCAGACGAGTGGTGATGTGGTAATCAGGGAGACAAAGCAGCTTTGAGTTGTCCCAATCAGTCACCTTCATCTCTGACGGGAACTATGCACCTGCTTCCCTCTTTCGGACTGGCATGCTACAAGGAAAATAGAGCAAAGGTTCAGAAAACAAACAGACAACATAACAGTTGAAAATGGGCATCTTGCATACAACCAAAGGGCCCTCCAGGGGCTTACAACTAATCCACACAACCATGGTCGAAGGAAATGCACAATTTCCTAGCAATCGAGACAATAYGCAAGCAACTAAAGGGTGAGAAAAAGCACTTCTTCTCCCCAGTGAATGTATATGGCTAACAGAATGCACAATTTCACTCATGAAATCTATATGCAACGACGATTTCAAGGTGTATACACTCACTCATGCGCCATAATCCCCAATTAAACAAGAAATCACCATTAACAAGCACCTTTTCAAGTTTTAAGCTACTTACAATGGTGAAACCATACACGCGCATTCACATTGTTGCAAATAGGCATGGAAAAGGTTATTCTATTATCAACAAACAAGAATAAGCAAGGCATATGCATAATTCAACAAGACATGAACTTGGTAAGCTACTAATCATCATCTTCTCCAAGTAGTAAGCTTACAATGGCATGACTTATTCAAATTCACACAAAATTTGATGAAAGAAGTTGCAAAAGACTTACAAAAGCATGAATAAGCAATAGCATTCAACAATTTCAAGCATACACAAGCAAGGGAGAAAGCCCCAATTCAATTGCACAAATTGACAAGCTAAGGCATATTTAAATGGCCTAATTTTGAATAATAATTGCAACTTACAAGTGAATTTCAAGTTTGGAGTAATAAACTCACTTGAATTTGGAATTTGATAAGCAAAAGAYACCTTTCCAAGCAATTCCAAGATGCAACAATGGAGTTTGGAGAGAGTTTCCAATAGACAAAGCAATAAGCAAATGGCAATTGAAGCAAAAGTGCCAAAATAAGGCACGAAATTCGACCAAAATAGGTCGAATGCTGGGCGTAGTTACGCCAAGCTTTTTCCTTTTTTTGGCTCGATTTTGGAGCCATTTCTCGTGGGCCCACTTTTATGCGCGAAGCCCATTGCGTTCAAATGTCATTGGTACTTCCCGGGAGTTCCAACCAACTTTCAAAGTAAAAAACAATGAACAAAATGCCCCTAAGCAAGCCAAATGGGCCCGAAAGGAGTCAAATCGCAGCAAAAATATACCCGCAAAGTTAACACGAGCCGTAAGCATATACAAAATCAAGACGAAGCAATATCCACGATAAAGTGAAGATCGAAAGTAGATCAATGTCAAAGCACTCATTCCCTAGTCAAAGTCTCATCATCACCACAAAGGCCAAGTGTTAGCCCGATTGTGCATACGTAACGCGAGCACTAACAAAAAGACATTGCTATACACAATAGTGGCTATACGCGACGTTACCTCCATATTAATCTTCCCGGACGACTAACCGATTTGGGATAAAGCAGATCAGAGCACACATAATCAAAAAGACATTGATATATGCAATCGTGGCTATACGATGCGTTGTCATTATATTAATTTTCACGGACGACTAGCCGAGATGGGATAAACCAGATTAGAGAAAACAACAGCAAAAATACATTACTATACGCAATCGTGGCTATATGCTGTGTTATCATTATATTAATTGTCCTGGACGATTAGCCGAGATGGGATGAAGCAGATCACGCACGCACCAGCAAAACGACATTCGCTATACACGATCGTGGCTATACGCTTCAATCTTCCTGAACGACTAGCCGAGATGGGAGAATAAAGCAGATCAAGAAAGCACCAAGTCCAAACAGAGGCATCGATACGAACACCATTTCATCTTCCCCAAAGAAGTCCAAATGGAAGCATCGATACAGACACCACAACAATTCCCTATGAAGTCCTAACGGAGGCAATGGAGTGGACATTGAGATAAAAATCCCCAAGAAGTTCCAAGGGAAGTATCGAGGTGGACAACGAGTTAGCAAAAGTCACCAGTGGAATCAAAACCATAGGTGAAGATACTATCAGCTCTCACAAAAATCCCTAGTGGAATCAGAACCTTAGGTGGAAACACAATCAGTACTCGTAAGAACCGCTAGTGGAATAAAAACCATAGATGGAGATCTTCTCAAAGTCACCGGTGGAATCAGAACCATAGGTTGAAGCACAGCCAATACTTGCCAGTGGAGTTAGAACTATAGGCGGGAGTACGAAATCGCCAGTGGAACCAGAACCATAGGCGGAAGCACGGAATCCCCGGTGGAATAAGAAACATAGGTGGAATCGTAAGCAAAAGAACTAGTAACAGCGACAAGCAAGCAAACAACATGCAACTGCAGGTGCAGGTAAAACTAACACATTTGTTTTGCATGTACTGGGTACTTTGGCTTTCGTTTTACGAGGTTTTCCTCTCTACAAACTCAACCAAAGTGGGGGATTCTGTAGATTCCTACATTTGTCCCTAGCCCAAGACGTCCAATGATAAGACACTGCTCGCGACACAAAACTCAAATCGAAAAAGTTAGGACCTTGACAAGCCTAAAAAAGGCAAGTTTCCTTACACTGAGCACCTTTTCCAGGCACTTAGAACCTCAAAAATTATGTTTTAATTTTAAAATAATTTTAACTTATTTTTAGACTAATGCTCTTGTGTATGCCTCAAAGTAGGGTTTTTATGCTTTTGTGTTTTCTCTCAAAAATGCTTTCTTTCAATCCGTGGAGAGAGATGTGGAATTAAGGAGTATAGATGAGTATATATAAGCATGTTGACCTTAACCCTAGTTTCCTTAAATCTCACTACTTGCCGAGCAAAGCAAGATGAGATTTAAGCAAAGTATCTATCTTGTTTGATTTGATCATGAAGATAAAATCAAAAAAGATAAATACTCCTAGGTTTAAGGTAACAAAATATATTCTCAACTATGTTTCCAACTGCATAAAATATTTTCATAATACATCTTTTACAAAATATTTTAGAAAAATCTTTTTCAAACCGCAGCCATATTCCACTCAGGGACACAGCTGGTTCCCCAACGTGGTTCCCTAAATGAGTATGTTATGAATTCTATTCCAATCGTGTACCAGAATTCATATCATAACTCAAAACACATATAAGCATTTAAACCAAAGCATATAAGTCATACTACAGAGCATATTACATGAATTTCCTAGATTAAACATTTGAGAAGCATTTCTTCTTTTCTTCATGTAATCTTCAAGACCTTGAATCTTCCTTTGAATACTTCAATGATGAGCACAACCTCTTTCTTCGAATGACTTCGAAAGGTCTTCACACTTCAAGTCTTGGAATCAACCTAATTACTGCACATGTAACATGGTTAAGGTGCAATAAAAGGTATGTGACAGTTTTTTAGTATAATATTCAAGGAAACCACTCCTACTGGTTCCACACTAGTATATAAACTTGTGTTTATTCAGCTGTTCCCTGTAGTAAGACAAGTTAGTTTCAACATAAGCACATATAAGTATTAACTTGTCTGGAGAAATAGGTATCATGTATGAGCTGGTTCCCAAACCAACTATTTTCACAATTAAGTGTCCTGTTTCCTGTATCAGTTTGTCATCACTCAAAACCTAAGGAACTCAACAAATTCCCCCTTTTTGATGATGACAAACTAATCGAAGTTTCCTCAACCAAACATTTTAGAAACAGAAAAACCCCAATTCAGTACTCCAAATGAATTTTGAGCACAACCAGCAGACTCAATGACTCAATGAACAAGTTAGCTAATCATACTAATTCCTAAACTAATACTAACACTGACTCAAATTAAACTAGCAACTCAATCTAAACTAGCAAATTCTAGGCTTCAACTTGGACACTATTTCCCCTTTTTGGCATCATTAAAAAGTTTCTCAAGTAAGAGTGTTGTGCATAAATTGTTAAATGTTGCTCATCCCATACAGTGGCATCGACCACCATTCAATTTATGCTGCAAAAGAGATTAGTCAAACATATCATCACATAGCAAGAATCATTGTTCAACAAGGCAACAAAGTTAATCAAAAGAACCTAATCCACATAGAAGAATGTTCGTGGATAGGTGAGAAATTAATTATAGACCAACAAAATAAATTATTTTAAGAGCAATATAATAAGGAGGGAAATAGGACAACAACATCACTCCTCTCCATCATACTCGTCGTCCTGCTCCTCTTCTTCATCATCATCATCATCAACAACTTCTTCCTCGACCTCTTCATCCTCCTCAGCAGGTTCCTCCATCTTAGGTTCCTCGTGTTGCTTGCTGTTTTTCCTCAGAATGTACTGGTTCCTCTTATACCACGAACCACTAAATTGCTTTGCAGCGACAATAGCTGAAACTTGAGCCTTTGGGGGAACAGAGCCAATACTTGGCCATACGAGCTTTGCTATCTGGAACTGTGAGCACATTAACTATGTATTAGCTAGCTCCTTCTCCATTACTTCACTGGTATTGAAAGAAGTTGAGATACCCTGGACCAGCTCCATCAGTTTACTAAGAGTCTTCTCCTGGTTCTCCATTCTTTCCAAAACAACCATTTGTCTGCTGTTCCTCTGCCTTAGTTTCTTCCTCGAAGGTGGCTTAACCTCCACTGGTTCCTCAAATTTGAACCTTAACACATCAGCTCCACATCAAGACCCTTATTGCTTGAATGTTAGTAGCCTTGTGTTAACACGCTGTACAGAGGGTACAGTTAAGCACGTAGCTAACTTTATTGTTTTAGCAATTGTGATGATAGTCCATAGGGCAGTGAATGATGGGATGAACCATAACAGTCCATGATGTGATCAAGCATCAAGGAAAGAAGATTAATCTTTATGTTATTCATCATCAGGTAAATCAGCACCATCTCCATGATGTGTACTGTTCCCCTTCCTTGACCCCTTGGAAGAAGTACTTTGTTGCATAGAGAGTGCAGAACTAACATGACTGGTTCCTTCAAATCAACAGACTTAAACACAACATAATTCTTAGGCATCTTCCCACCAAACAGGTAATCATAAATCTCATCAGGTGTGACCCCTAACAACATTGGCCACCAATCACTCGAATACTTATCAAAACCATCCCTTGGTACTCCTAACAGAATTGACAAAGAAGCCACAGACATACTCACATGAACACTTCCAACATTAGAACCAATTGACATATCAGGCAACTGTTTCAAATTCACATAAAATTCCCTAACACCAGACACGTTTGTAGCAGAACAGTCAAATAAGGACATCCAGCCTTGGTACTCAATCAGACTCTTGAAATCTGAAAGAGCAAGCACATCAAAGTAACTAACCTCAACTCTACAACCAGATAACACCACTCTAGAACTTAAGTCAGTAGAACCAGTAATTTGATGACTCTACAGACTTACCTTTTGTAGATCGAGGTGTTTTGGCTGCTATTGCCTTTCTCTTGGTTCCCCTTACAGAACCAGTAGATTGTTCCTCCTCTTCCTTCTTTATCTCCTTCTTTACTGCTGATCGAAGTCTCCCTCTGACTGTGATGTCCACCATAGGTATCCCCTCTTTTTGACCAGTAATCTCTACACCAGCACCTTCCTTCTCTAACTCCTGGTTAAATTCTCGTCGTGTCTCATGCACCTGTTCCCCTTGAGAACCTGTTGGTTCCTTGATGTTGGAGCCACCAGTCTCAGTTGGGTTTGCATGAGGCACTATCTCTTTTGAACTAGGTTGGGTTGTTTTTGGTAGTGAGGGTGATTTTTGTGGTGGATTTTAGTTTGATTTTGTGGGAGTGGATGTTTTAGATGAATCAGTAGGTGCTGGATCATTTGGATTTGTCTCAGTTTGTAGAGTGTTAGGGTTCACTTCAGTGATCCTCTGTGATTGTGAGGAATCACTTGCTTGTCCCCTTCCCCTTCCTCTCCTTGCTGAACTAGTATTGGATTTCTTTCRCATATTTTCTTTTCAAGACTTGATCGAAGATGATGATGAACAGTAACCCGAGGAACAGTTTTTTTGAATTTGAATTTTTGAATTTATGAGAACAAGGCACTTTGAGAGAGAAAGAGTATTGAGTGATGAGGATTTGTGAGCTGCACAAAAAGGGTTAGCACAAGATATATATATAGAGGATATTTAATCAATGAAGCAAGAGGGCAAAGAATATAGCCGGTTGAGCCAAGGATAATGGCACTTTTTCAAAATTGAATTTTGCAATGATCACTTTCTTTAAATATCTCAACCAACTCGAATTATGGCATGTGTAAGATATGCCTTAATCAACAAGCCAAAATAAATGAAATAGGATATATTTCTTTCCAAAAAGATAAATATCCTAAGTAATTTTCCAAAAGATATAAAAATATCAATCGAAAAACATATCAGAGCTGGTCTGTTATTTCCCCTTACTGGTACTGTACAGAACCACTTCATCTTGTTTCAGAGAATTAAAGTTCAATAGTCTGTTTTCTTGCAACAATGACTTTCAACCTTTTTGAGGAAACAAACCATTTACACAACACCTGAAGGATTTCGACATAGGTATATACACATACAATGCAAGAGAGACAATTTTAGCCAAACATTGAGGGAAAAGTATAGAAGCCACATCACCAAAACCTACTAGACCTCTGACACACTAATGAATTAAAACTTAACTGAACCTAAAAGGACTCTTAATTTATAAAAAGACTCACGGACACATGAAAGGTTCGTGAAGATATCAACAATTTCTTCACTTTTACAGAAACAAAACTCACCACCTTTGTCTCAACATTTCTCTAAAAAATGGTGGCTAATTTCAATCGTGTCTTGGTTTATAGAGTGCTGAGCAGGGATTCTAGAGAAATGTTTTAGCACTTGTGTTGTCACAAAAATTGAACACTGTTACATACAACACCAAAATCTTTTCAAAGTGGTCTGCTCCACAATAGTTGAGAAATAGATGAGCTGCAGCAAATGTATTTGATTCAGCTGATGGATAAGGCCACTGAACTCTGTTTCTTTATAACCCAAGATATTATACAAGAGCCAAGAAAAATGTGCCAGACCTGGATGTGCTCTTTCATATCAACAAGAAACCAGGCATTTAATCTTGCATCTGGTTGTGACCTAACAAGATCAATTGAACTTACTTTAGGGTACACAGCACAGATTTGTGTTCTCACAGATTATAAGTATCCTTCTTCTAACGCCTTCAAGTGAATTCCTTTGGATGTTGAAACCTAGCACACAAGCCAACAGAACCACAAATATCAAGTCTACTAGCTGTTAGATAAAGTAGGGACCTAATCATCCCTCTCTATGGTGGCTTCAATCTGTTCCCCTCAAGATCGCTCCAATTTTGTTAGAGTAGGAAAGGTGTTATAAGCCATGTTGTTTTCATGCCACATTTTTTTCTAGCAACGTCCTTCAAGTAACTTTTGCTGGATGGCATCTGATCCATCAGTATTTTACTTAATCTGCAAGCCAGAAGAATCCTAATTCTCCATCATGCTTATTTCAAATTCCTCTGCATCAGGCATTAGCCCAAACTCATCACCATAGGCACCTGATTAGTGCACCAAATAATATCAATCAACATAATTCTGTTACTACAATTAAGTGGTTCCCCTGATTCTGAATAAAACAATGTCTTGTCTATTGTCCCTTTTGTAATCATTCTTCATTAAGAGTCGGACAATCTTCATTCAACCTTGTGCTTGCTTCAATCCATATAAGCGTTTGTCCAGCTTGTAAAACTATGTTGGGGGAACAGCTTGTCTCAAAACCAGGTGGATTGCTCAAACATTACCATCTTCTTTGAAGTAATCCATTCAGAGGCAGTCTTTACATCCATCTGGAAACAACTTCATATTATGTGGTAGCATAAGCAATCAATATTTATAGACTCTAATCCTGCTACAGTGTCAAAAGTTTCATCATAATCTATCCCTTCTCTTGTTGTAACCTTGCACAATAGCCTTGCATTTATATTTTGGACTATGTACCTTAGGTCATCCAATTTGTTCAAAGACCTAATTCTTGTACCAATGACTGACCTCTCCTTAGTCTAGGTACCAAATGCCAACTTTCATTCCTTTGAGAACTGAATTCAACCTATCTTGCCATGTAGAATCCAATCAGGTCAGTTACAGGCCACTTTGATAGTAGTGGCTCATATACTTAGACAAGGAACGAATAGAAGCGCAAATTTGGTAACACTTCTTCTTATTTGATCCCTTTATTAATATTACTAATAATTATCAAGGGATGAGATATATACTTAAAAACTTTTGTGTAATATCTGTTTGTCTTTTCTGGTTGTTTGGAACCAGCAGGATCAGTGAATCTTTCCTCTGAGAAGGAACCGAAGGATTTCACATACGTGTTGATTTCCCCTTACCTTTCTTCCTTCAGCTCAGGTTGTTTCATTTTATAGTCTGATCCTTCAGTTCCCCATAACTTCTTACCTTCCATATCATTTGGGGAACCATCAGGTCCTAGTTCCCTTGTTGTATTCTCATTGTTTTCCTCTTCCTCCCTAGAGGCTCTCCCACCATCTGTTGGTATGACTAGTGGGTGAAGCCTAGATTAGCTTGCTCTATTCATTGCGACAACCACAGCATGGTTCCAGTGAACTCCTGAGTCCAATAACCTTCTCAGCGTTTAACCTGATGGCAATCTAAAAGACATGTTTAAATATCAAAAGACAAAATGGACATCTCCTCAACAATAAAGTTCTCTTGTTAAAAACTTTAATTATGTTTCCTTGGCTGAATATCCAAGGAAAGATCCGCTCATCACTCCTAGAATCAAATTTAATCAGTTGATTTTCCCATTATTAGGTACATAGCATTTGCATCAAAGACACGAAGTATGCAATATATGGGTTTTCACACTTATGGAGTTCATAAGGGTTTTCTTTAACTGGAGGTCTCATTGAGGCTCTATTTAGTATGTAGCAAAGCATTGTCAACAGCTTCACCCCAGACTCTTAGGGAGATACTCGCATAAGCATTTGTTCTGGCATCTCCTCAAGAGTTCTATTCTTTCTTTCACACACCATTTTGTTGAGTTTCATAGGGGCTGAGAGTTGGTGACTTATACCATGTTCCTGCAATACCAATTAAAGTCAACATTCTCAATTCAGACATGTCTGATCTTATCGAGGAGACAGCTGTAAGTAAGCTGGTCGTCCCCTGTTTGAGTTGGGCATTATACCCAGTGTATCATGAATATCAATCAACAATAACGCGAACATATTATGACCTCTTCGACTTTGAATCTCACTGGGGCCACACAAATCAATGTGAAAGTTCGAAAGGTCTGCTTACTCAAAAAGTTTAAGCTTAAACAGAGATTTTTGCCTGTTTCCCTTGACCACACTCTGAACAAACTCTATCTACCTTCATACTTGATTTAGGAAGTCCTAACTACCAAGTTGAGACTTGGTTTATTCAGTAATGTCAAGCTTGCACTGTTCCAAATCTCATATCCAA
This sequence comes from Bassia scoparia, assembly GCA_008642245.1. Classification (NCBI taxonomy): domain Eukaryota; kingdom Viridiplantae; phylum Streptophyta; class Magnoliopsida; order Caryophyllales; family Amaranthaceae; genus Bassia; species Bassia scoparia. The sequence continues at coordinate 12,868 of SNQN01006393.1, read as the reverse complement.
ATCCATTGTTTCATATGAAATAGCTCTCAACAGACAAACTTATCTTGGAGGAATTGATCCAGGATGTAATTAAACATCATGTCTCCTGGTTCCCTCACATATAGATTCACCTGTTTTGAGTTAACTTATGGCATAGGTTGCCGTAGAACTCAATCTATTACCTTTGTCACATAGTGTGAAATGCTACAAAATTATGTTGCAGCCATTCAAAACTAAGTATACATCCATCAATGCATTTGAAAGGTCTTACCAACCTTACCCAAACCAGTGTGGTTCCCTGCTGTTGTCTCGAAAGGTAACACTTTCCTCCATCAAAGGCTACTGTGAGAGAAATTCTTTTATTCTCTCGGAAACATATGTGTTGAGCATCCACTGTCCAAATACCAAGAAAGTACTCTCTCTTCACTTTAGCCTGCAAGAACAATCAAACATAGATTTTAGAACCAAACTCTCTTGGGTCCCTTTATCCACAAACAATTTGCATCCTAGTTGGTTTCTTCTCCAGACCAACTTCCACATTTTATTTTTCTTATTCACATATGTTTCTGCAAACTTCATGATCTTATGTCCAGTCATCCACAATGATTAACAAACCTGCATGTCCTTAGACATACATACTTACTCTTTGGAATTCCTATCCAATGTGTTCCTGGGGGACCAGTTAGTCCTGGTTCACTTGTCTGATTATAACCAGACCAACTCTCACACCTGCTACATCGATTTGATGTACACTTGCTTTAATGTTTCCTGTGCCTGTCAATAGTTTACTACATCGTATATGACTCAGGTGTAATTCCTTCTCTCTTGCTTCAAGCATTCCTCAGTTAACAACTCATTCTTTTCTTTAAAAAAAACATGTCACTTTTTAAGATTCAAGTTGCGAATTGGAATCCAGGGATCATATTTCCAATAGACATGTTAGTCACTGTTGCATGCCTTTTTCAGTTGATAGATTCAGCATGTAGATCACATATCTTACCAATCATTCCATCATTCAAAATCACTGATTTCTTAGCTGGTACCTATGCGGGGGAACATTTATTGGCAGCTTTGAGTAAGCATTTCTTTGTAAAGATCTTCTAAGTTGTTTAGCCATTTTTTCCTAAAGCTTTTCAACAGGAAGTCTGCTACAAAAAGTTGCTTTACCTCTAGCTGCTGAATCATTAGGGTACTCATTAAGGTTGATAAGGTTCTCTGGGGAGCCAGAGAGTCAGATCTTCTTTCACCCATCAACTGGATAGTTTGGTTTAAGAAGTCTTATCTTTTCAAGATCCACCTTGCAGTTGTCCAATCAACCTCAAGTTTTGCCACTTGATTTATTAAATTCATGGCCAAACTTCCTTCAAGAAGTTGATCACAACTGAAATAGCAACTTCACATTCAGCCGTTTCTCCTTGAATTCTCTTTGCCAGTCTGTTGTTTCACCCAATTCGTATGCAATTCGTCTAAATAAGAGTAGTTATACTCATGCATACCTTCCTAACTGTTCTAAGTTTTACCTTGTTTTCATGCAGCAATCTTCTGGCCATCAAACATTTTTCGATGTGCGGGTTCCCCCCTCTGGTTCCGGATCAGTGCTGTTTCCCTTGTATGTTTTGGCAAAGCAGTCATGCAAAACATAGAATTAGTATGATTCTTCAATCCATCATCAGATCCTGAGTCAGATCACCTCACATTGATGCTACATACATTCTTGAAACTCGCTTTTTCTCCAGACTCTGGACTATTTTGTCCTTTCCACTTAGGGACATCTATTGGATAGATGTCCCTTCTCTCCACACTTGAAGCACCCTACAAAATTGAGTTAATCTTTTTCAAATTCTTACCTTTTGAAGTCTTCTTTGATCTCGGAGTGTTCTCTCAAAACCTTTTGGCAATCATGCCATCTCAGCTTCATCCTCTATCTACTGTTCCCTTAAGGTCATGCTCTGGCTATGGTCCTTCTTCAGACTTTAGATTCCAATCAGTTTCATGAGTCATGAGGGAACCAATAGCATGTTCCACCTGAGCAAAGTAGACAAGTCTTGGCTTCATGTAAGCCGTGATCTTAGCGTTGTCCAGGCATTTGGTAACTGCACAATACTTTCTCACAAGATCCTCAATTAGAGAAAACTTTGCCAAGGGATCTAAGATCCTTTTTATGTCATGAATCTCGAAAAACAATCATGATTTTTTTTCACCCTTGTTCATTGCACAACAATTCATATTTTATTACATCAAGCAAATATTTGATCTTTTACCTCGCTGGTTCCCTCAAATTAAGCAAGTTCTCAAGAGATATCCAAATCTCTTTTGCAATACTGCACCAGAGATTCGGTACGTACTCTGTCTCGACCATGCTTTGTTGCACATCATGACATTGCTTTGCCATTCTTTCTCAAGCAACTTATAATCAACAGTTACAGCAGTTAGCAACTTCACGATTGTTGTTTGGCTTTGACTACAAACCAAACACTTCTAAGTCAATGTCCCCATGATCACATTCATTGATCTATGTTCTGTCACCAGATCGTTACTTTTCATTGAACTTTGTGTCTTGTGTCATAACCAATGGCCGCTTAACTCTTCAGTACTCATTACGTGGACTTACTCTGGATGTTTACTCTTGCAAAAGCCTTGGCTATGATACCAATTGAGGTTTTATGATACTCAAGAGGGGGGGGGGGGTGAATACTGAGTATCCTGTATCTCCCACTGAATATTTTTCCTTTCTTTACGGAGATTAGTTGAGAACAGTTAGGATAGGTTCCTGTAAGCAGCGGAATGTACAATAAATTATAAAATGACACACAATGTTTAACGAGTTCACCCACTTCGCTACGTCCTCCTACCCTATCTTCTTTATTACTACTCACGAAAAAACAAGAACACACCACCTTTACTGATTTCCTACTCCGGGAACCAGCCACACCACACCGCAACTATCGACTGCGCACTCCACTTACACTGCTAATCCAATTTGTTTGACTCCACACAACCATCTCCTGGTCATCACCCTCTGTGATTGCATTAACAACAATGAGTTTCTCTTTTTAAACCTAACTTCAGAAGCTAATAAGAGATTCTAATAATGCTCTTGATAATGCTACTTGTTGTATGACTTAAAGTACGGGTTTTAGTGCTTTATCGATGTTTCTATCTCAAAAATCTTTCTTTCAATCCGATGGAGAAGATGTGGCAATTAAGGGAGTCATAGATGCGTATTATATAGGCATGTTGACACCTTAAACCTAGTTTGCTAAAATCCTCTTATTCGTGAGCAAGCAAGATTGAGATTAAGGAAGTATCTATCTCTGGTTTGATCTTGATCAAGGCGAGATAAATCAAACCAGATAAATATCCCTAGTTATAGCGTAACAAAACTATATTCTCATCTTATTTCCATAGCTGCATAAAATATTTTCATATAATCTTTTACAATATTATTAGAACAATCTTTTTCAAAACCGCAGCCAGTTATTCACCACGGACACAGCTGGTTCCCCAGCGTGGTTCCCTAACATGAGTATTTATAATTAGTTCAATCAGTCCTTCCAAATATTATACATAACGTCAAAACACATATAAGCATTGTAAACCAAACATTAAGTCATACTACAGAGATATTATGAATTCCATAGATAAACACTTTGAGAAGCATTTCTTCTTTCTTCATTAATCTTCAAGACTTGAGATCTTCCTTGATACTTCAATTATGAGCACAACTCCTTCTCTTGATATCATCGGGAAAGGTCTTCACCTTCAAGTGCTTGGAATCAACCTAATTACTGCACAGCTACATGGGTTAAGGATGCAATAGAATGTATGTGACATGTTTATCAGATAATCATTCAAGGAAAAAACTCCTATCTGTTCCACCAGTAATTGAACATACTGTGTTTATTCAGTGGTTCCGCTGTGTAATGACAGTTGTTTCTACATAAGCAGCATATAGTATAACTTGTCTGAGAGGAAAAGGTATCATGTATGAGCTTGTTCCCAAACAACTATTTTCACAATTAGTGTCTTGTTATCCTTTCAACTTTGTCAGTCCTTCCAAAACTTAAGAAACTTTACATTATTCTAACAAACAACTTGGCATTCAAATAAAAGCAACCTTAAAGCATAACTTTCAAATTCCTTGCACGAGTGCTGTAGCCATGCTTGTCTCAACACCTGATAATATGCTCTTAACAAAAGAAACAAACCAAGCCACCTTAAATTGTACCCCCCCGCGAGCTGACTCGAAGGGAACCAGGACACCATTGGGCCGGGGTGACGCATACCCAAATATCATATCTCTCAACAGACTTTGCTGAACACCAAGTCATCACGATATTTGTTTTTGTACTTGAGCAACTCGTTTAATTAGAAGATGTATCTATACATTATATAATACTCACACTCTTCTAAACTATGACTCATTGTAATATCACTTCGATATCTATAACAACCTAGAAGAGATGCTCTAATATGTGTTGAGTTGTCTCATCCTAAAAATCCTATAGTATAGGTATCGAATTGGTAGTTCTCGCACAATCTCTCAAATGTTCGACTCTGACGTAGACCTATTTTATCTACATCACTTACTCAACGTCTTACAAGATGAATTGAATTTAGTCATATGTCTCTCACTTACTAATCTACTCAAACAGTCGACTCTTGGTCGGTAACCGTTCTCTAAAATCTAGAGTCCGTATAGAATGTTCGTTTCTTACTGAGCCACGTGGTGATACTTGCCAATACTGTGACTGTGTGCTTTCTGTCCAACATCTAGGGGACATGAGGCTATCACCGCTCCAGCGCACCCAAAATTGAATAATTATCCTTCTGACAAATGAATTTGTTGGCAGAATGAGATCAAAATGAGATGCACTGAATTTAATGACAACACCAACGCCCATTAATACCACACATACTCGATCCAAACATATTTGACATATTGTTATCACCAAATACACTAGACTGTTGACCTATAGACACCTGGTCATTCCTGAGTCATCAAAACATTCTTCCGACTGCCGAAACTTCCTATCCCAATGGCTTGACCAATTACTTCTTCAATAGGCATCCTCATCAGGTCTCTCTGAATCATGTTCTTATCTCTGTAATTCGACTACCCTAGCAATTCTTGTGTTTTAAATGCCGACTCTCTACTTCATGTGTGTCTCTCATTATGTGTCTGTGTTTTCTTCTTGCCCCTTAACTAGAGGCTAACAAAACACTGCACCCATAAGGTTTACTTGCTATCGCACATGAGATGGCTCCCAAATCACTTGTTATACCTATTCTGAATGACGCCCTGCGCGGTCTTAGACATATTCTCTCAATTCTCTCTTATGATTACTCTCCGCCATACCACATGATTCGACACCATTGCGTATGTTATTGTTCTCCTTACACTGTGTGGCATACCTTTCATACCTTTTAATTATGTGAGACACAAGAAACAACGATCATATTGTGAACAAATTGTGGAAAAAGCATGCTAGAACGTCTCCCTTTTGCCGTTACTATTGTCGTCGATATCTAGATATCCGAGTAGATATGACTATGTTAGTGCCTTCGGTATTCCTCCTCCGTAATGATTCTCTCTCTTCTCTCTAGTGATCATCCCTCTTCAAATGAGTAATGCCCGACATTCGTTCATTTTCTCACAATCATAGATCGAATCAACACATTTAGACACTCCCTAATTTGGCAAGGCTACTCCTATTCTCTGCTCTCGAATCTATTGCTAGCTACAGTTTGCTCTATCTTAGCTGTTTAGTAGTTTGTCGATCAATACCCATGCTATTTTTTTTTTCCTGCTCTCTCTACTCTTTACAATTCTTGCAAGCAATGTGAGCATAAATTGATACTTCCAATTTTGACCACTAAGGGTGTGGAAAGATGCTTGGTGCTATCAATTATAAATATCTAGATATGCTCCTTTCAGCAATATCATGATTGAATCATATGTAAAAATAAGAAGCTAACAATTATATATTTAAGAAGTTGTGTGGTGCTATATATTGTATTATGTATCTCATTAATTGAACCCTTTCCATTACGAATAGTGGTGTCTATGGACTAAGTTATTTTTACTAATTAGGTTTTGGCAATGTTCTTTATGCCAAACTTAAATTTAATCATCAAAAATAGCAGTTAGCTGCTGTTGATACGGTATCTTGCGTTATCGGTAGCGCTTTAGCATTTCGTTGTTTTGTGTGATCTCTCTGGTAGTCTTTTGTTGGTACTATCGAATAAAAGTTATTTATATTCCGCTTTTATCCACATAAAATACTTCATACTATCTCATATTCCACTATTTTTGAATACTACGATAACGCACTTTGGAAGTTGTGGTGACCGCTTGATGTTTCTAGACCTCTTGGACACTCGTCTTGCTCTTTGAAGGGCACCACCATCGATACTCCTTTTGAACTTATGTATTTAGATTTACACTTAAGGATTATTGTCACCCTCACATACCTCTATCTCAGTGTTCATAAACTACGAATTAGTCCAATTTTAGATTGAGGCATTGACGTATGAATTAGCAAGAGTGCATAAATTCCAGTCATTCGCTCCACATACATTAATTAATCCTCAAATTAGAAATAATTTCGATTTGTCGAAGGCAATCAATATTGCTCAAACACAGGGAACTTGCTTACTATATAATAGGAACTGAATGTCAACTAACATAATATCTCTCAATATTGATTTAAACTTGTAAACTAGCATCATTAATAAATTGTCAAAGATAATGTTTCTCTCACAATTATGATTAAATACTAATTACAAGACCGATAACATATTATTCAAGGCCTGTTGACTGCTCTCTCTTATAGATACACTGTGAAGAGGAGATAGTAAATGAGTAGACTACTTTTATACATACCCTTATTTTTTATTTTATCTATGTATGCGGTCTGCTTAATACTTAACTTATTTGTAGTGTCATTTTTCGTCCAAAATCACTCTCTCATTATTGTTTGTCTCATCTTTATAACCACAATACAGTGATGGGTATATATACACATTATGTATAGCAATGGGTATCTTCACACGAAGCTCATTAAATAATTAGTTTAGTGCTATTCACTTAATAATATAACGTCTTGTGTCACCTCTAGTCTTGAATGAAAGTGTGTGCCGAAGATCTTTAGCATAAAAAGATAGTTCTTACAAATCGACCGATACATGGCAAACATATATTCTCAAATCTATTTATGAGTTGTCAGCTAAATAGAATGTACCGTCATGTTTTTGTGATAAGCCTTGATAAAGCTCGGCTGATCTTAGCACACAGTGATTGGGATTTGAGGCTCAGCGACAATAACAGTGACATGCCACCATACACTATGATTAGGTGTGTCAAAGTCGGCTATTCTTGGATCTTCGGAACCAGCGATCGAAAGACATTGAGGATTAGAAGAACTCATGATAAGTCTCTCGTCAGTATTGAGTCTATGATCTGTTATCGTAGGTGGTAAGCTTATTGCTACATGATAAGAGAATAATTCGTAATTGCACTTTGTTTGCTATATATGAGATACTGTATGTTTTAATAGTAGTGTATAGATATAGCAAAAAATATTTTATTACTCTCAGTCACTTCCTCATCTATGTTTGTTCACTGAATAGGCGATTTCGCTAGCCAAGGAACTCTATGTTTTCATAAGAAACGTAAAACTCTTCTTAGACGACGGTGAGTGATGTACTTTTCACACAACAAGTTCCCATGTTCACCCATATATTCTTATCTTTTCTAGTTAGGTCTACTCTTGTTTCAGAGGAGGTATTCCCCATCAAAACTGGCAATTAGAGATATATCTTTTCGTTGTTAGTGAGTTTGCACTTTGTTTGCGAACACAGAAGGTAATCATTATATAAGTCTTTTGGATGTTTGTAAGATTATTTAATATGTGTTGATATTGTAGATCTATGAGTATGTATCGACTATAATATGTTTTTGCTTACTATTATACTTCGTGCTTTGTGGCGCACTGTGTTCCATTTAAGCGGTGTGATGAATAAGGTAAGTAGAGGCGGTGGAATATAATTCTTATCATCCACGTGTACTACTTATACGTTACCATCTTAATTACATCATCCAAAGTTGGATCTTTAAATGTGGTGTAACAAATTCTTCATCTTGAATAATCTAGACGGAAATAATGTTGGCAATCCTGGGGTTGTCAACCCTATCTAGGCAAGTAAACGAGATAAAATATGTATTATATGATATAATAAGTTAGAGAGAGATGATTTATAAAAATAAAGTTTTAAAACTGTTTTCCTTGACCAATGAAAATTCAAAATTTGAAGGAGGTTACCAACCCTTAGGGCTCACTCTAATCACTCCCCTTAAATCCAGGACTAATGTTGTTGCTTAAGACTGACGAGAATGCATTTCATTTAACTTTGGGCCATACTATTCATAATATTTATGGACCTAAATGTATGATCTGTATCAAGAATGCACTTGCTTACCAACTTCTTGAGACTCAAAATTTGGGTCACCTATCATTCAATCACTGATGACAGGTTTTGATCAAATTGGACTAACTTCACCAAATCACTTAAAATCAGCAAACCTTCAGTTATTCTTTCCCAATTTCTACTTACATTAAGGGCACTCACAAGAGTGTCCAAACTTTATTGTTCACAATCAACCTCACACAAGCCGCTCCCATAACAAAACCCATTCCACCAACAATTCAAAATTCTTTTAGGGATTTGTTATTGGACCCAAAATAGAGTGATTTCCTCGAACAACACACATTTTACTAATAGCTTGTTGGATTCATGGATTTCATTCTTGAAATCTTGAATTGAGGCAATATTCATTGTTAGGCAAAATCTTCAGTATTTTGGATTTGTATTTGTATTTGGAAATTAGTTTAATGATATAGAATTTGAAATGCTCTGAAAACTTCACATCATTATTAATTCCGGCTTTTCTCCAGCCTCTTCAAATCAACACCACCAATTACATCCGTCGCTATCTGTCAATCATTTCAACCGCGTCTTTACCTTTGCCATGGACGCCCATCACGACGATTCTACTCTGCCTCCCTTCATCCTCCACTGCGCATCGATTTTTTTTCTTGGCAATATCTTCGTCAATTACAAAATTGTTTAAGCATATCAATGCAGCAAAACATTCAGTTGAGATAATGATTATGTCAACACATCTCGATCATTACATTTTTTTTGGCTTCCGATTTTGAAGACGAAGAATTCGACGTTTTCGTTCATAATGCGTTCAATAATTGCGCAGTTAAAACAACTAAATCATTTTGAAAAACAATTTAGGGGTAATAAGTTTATTCAAAGTGTTATTTTTATTTTGTTTCAAATGATTAGATTGCTATTTTGAATCAAAGAAGGGGCATGCAAATTCTTTTCTCTTGTAACTTGTTAAAGAAGTTCCATTTTTTTTTTTTTTTTGGAAAAATTTCATAGGATACCCTATTACTTTCTGTGTTTTTTCCAAAAATACCCCACATTTTTTCCCTTTTAAGGATACTAAAAAAATGATATGACTTTTTAAAAGGAAACTCCTATGGAAGGTTATTTATAAAAAGTAGCTTACTAAATGTTTTCACGTCCTATGCACTTGCAAAAAACCTTAAAAATCAATTTTTTGGGAATCTAAAAAACAGACCGGTTAACAAAAGTATAGCTTATCAAATGCGTTTCAAGAGCTACCTATGAAATCAAAGTTTTTTACTATTGATTTTTTTTTCTACTATTTTGTGGTTATAGCTTTGTGGTGGAATTTATCATATCAGCGTGATGATTACCTTTTATCTTCAATTAATTCTATCATTTATTAAAATCAAAGCAATTATTATCAAACTTAAATATTCTACATGTAAAATTTGTAGCTACAAATCTTTATTTGTCTCCAAAACTTATGTGGAATTAAAATTCAGAAATTAAATGTCTAAAAGTCCCAAACAATGTATATGGAATTGAATTCTTAGATTCTAAATATGCTGATTTTGAATTCAATCAGTTTGAAATGATATTAACTTTATCCAAACGCAACCTAACTTTATTATATTCCTTTTTTTTTACACCTATACGTCTACCGTAAATTTCACCTATCCCCATTACAAACACCCATCAACTATTATCACCGAATAATAAGGGGGTTTGAAAATTCAAACTTACACCAACACACACAATCCATCATGAAACCCTTATTGCTGTTGACGTGCCCAACAAAGCATACATCAATTTGATATTCAACTTCTCATCATAGTAATTTGATGCAGCAATGTTCGTAATGCTAGACTTATGCAGAAGAATTCTCGTTGAGAAATTGTAATTATTCAGAAACCATATAACATCAATGAATTGCAAGAAGCAGAATTTTAAGAGAAGAATTGAGACGGAATGCTGTAGTATTGATCGTTGATCACTGACAATATATACATGGATCCATAATCCTTATCATACTGGTAGACCATGATATCAGGTAGTATTAAATAAGCAGCTATACCAAAGGATGGGACCAACACAGCTATCAACAAGGAATTGCTTGAGTAGTACAAGAAATAACAACCTTACTAACTTAAAAACTAACTCTTAACTACTTTAAACTACACAAAGCTTTGAGTTACAAAACTAGCTTGTTAACGATAATGACGCTGCATCATAGTAGTATTTCCAATACCTCCCTCAAACCTTAGGAGTGGTCTCAACCATTCCAAGTTTGGTTTAACAGTTCCCTTGAAATGGTCGGCGAAGGCAGCCTTTGTAAAAGATAGCCAACTGTGACTTAGTAGGGAGATAAGTCAACTGGATCAAGGACCCTTCCAGGACTTTGTCCCTTGGGTGAAGTAGGACAATCGAACTTCGACTGTGCTTTGATACGATATTGAAACACTAGGTTCTATAGCATATAAATATATAGCAGACTGTGTACACTGTAAAGTGAAGGGGTAAGTGCTCAATACAATTCTGGAGGAGCCTGACAAGCCAGTGAAACCTCACTTACAGCTGATGCCACATAGCTTCTGTTTCGACGCACTTGAGGAACTGGATACATCGTGGTTGTTTCTTACTCTTCCAAGTTAAGGAGTGAACCCCCAACTAAAAACAAGATACCAGTAACTGATCGTTCTGGAACTAGACAGCTGCCCACATGCATCTGAATAAGCCTGCAGAACTAAGATTATGTGACAACCATTAAAGAGAGTAATACCCTGATTACATTCCTGCCACATATTGTACACATGCTGAAGAGCTTGTAATGAAGGTACCTAGGTTCAATGCATAAAATTGACTCAAAGGTTTGGAACTGACCAAAATAACGATCTGGACCTGGTATTGTAAGAAAATTAGCTTGCCAACAAAAGACACCTATACTGAGTTTACCATCTGCTATAAGTCACCAATTTATCGTATGTAACTTACGCATTGATGGGAATGGAAGTGGCTGAGAACTTTCTGAGATCAAAACACTGAATTGGAGCAATTCCTTTGATATTATGTGTTGAGCCAAAACATAGCTTGGAAGTTTTTTTGTGACTTCCATCCCAAGAAAGTAGTGAATATGACCAGATCTTTGATTACTAAAACAAGAAATCAATGTTGCTTGCAGATACTGGATAGCAAGTGAATATGTGCCAGTTAGAGGTACATATATCAATCCACATAAACGAGCTGCTAAGGTGGACTTCTGACCTACTTCGTTGATAAAAGGAGTATCAGACTTTCAGATTGACAAAGCCCTGCTTCGTACCTCTGTTCATTAGTTGGACATACCACTGCCTGGAAAGCCTGCTTAAAGGTCCATATAGGAATTTTCTGCGCCATGCAATTTACCTTGTGTGAAAATCAGGAAGTTATAGTATTGCCTTGGCTTTTCAATGTAAAACTCTTCTGATAATCGACCATGAGAGAAAGGATTGTTAATGTCCCTGATATGTACATTGCCATGAATATGTGAGAGGCCAAACCAGGACCACTCCTTAAGGTGAGCCATTTTGATACTGGAGAAAAGTTTTCATTCAAATCCACCCCTGCTTTTTGTGTGTATCCGCTGACAACTACATCTTGCTTTATTACCTCTAATTTCACCATTAGATCTCAGCTTCATCTATATTTAAACCCATTTTCACTTGGACTGTTTTCTTTCCCTTTGGCAAAGATACTACCTGTCCATGTCCCATTATTCTGTTTGGAGAGCATTTAATTTCTTGTTTGCGCATAGCTTGAACGCAATGCTCATTAGATGCCTGCCTCTTCATAAGTAGTATAGGCTCATGGAAATCGTCAAATTAGTAGTTACCCAAAACAAAATTGCCACAATGCTGCCTGCTAATACCAATAATAGTCTTGAGATAGCGAAGGTGTTGTTTGTCCTAAGAGACTGTCTTTGGGTTGGTTAGCAGAAAATTATGGGATTGGGTGTGATTTGGGAGAGTTAGAAATAGGAATGTGTGAAAGCTGGAAAGAGTAACATTGACATCGTACAACAATATTGGTAGGCTGAACAGAAGCTCAGGTATTCAGGCAGGTCTAAGAAAAACACATCCAGAATTTCAAAATAGGAAGCCATTCCGTAATTTAGATAGCAGGTAAGTAGTATGTGTGAATTGGTGAATCAGTGGTGCCGAATGTGATGATGAAAAAGGAAAATGAGTTTACATGAAACACAACATACCCTAGAAACATGAATTTTCCGTAGACTCAGTTTAAAACCTTATATCCTTCTGCCCAACACCATATCCTAAGAAAACACAGCAATGCTCCTAGGATTTTCAATTGGCCCTAGATGCTTGCAGAGATGATCATCTAACAAAGACATCCCAAAAGTCCTCAAAGAAAAATCAGGAAGCTTATTGTTAAGTAGATTGATGGGAGTTCCTTGTATCAGGGGTTT